>NNCF01126103.1:1227306-1251999 GCA_002313205.1 Laupala kohalensis
CGTCAGTAACATACACTGAAAAATATAAATGTACATAAAATGACAATAATAAAAATAGAAACATAATATGAAAGTATACAATAATTGGGTGAAACAGTATCGAAAGAAGTGTATTTTTGGTTGTTGTTGAAATAAAGAAAGGAAAGAACAATGAAAAATGAATAAAAGAAAACAAATACAGAGTGAGCAAACCGACAAAATTACGTACCTGAGTATTGAGGAATATTTTTGGCGAATGCGCAGAGTACGCCGAACGGAGGTCATTATATGGAAAGTGAATGGGAAGTTGTGGAGTGGGCGGGGGGAAAAAGGGGCTGTCGGAGTTTTCCAGGAACTGGCGGCAGAAAAAAATTCAAATTCCTTCCCTCTCACCCCCAACTCTCCAGGACACTGCACCCCATTCCCAACAGTTAAAACCCTTGGAAATTCTTTCCGTCTTCTGCAGCCAGTTCCTGGAAAACTCCGACAGCCCCCTTTCCCCCCGCCTACCCCGCATAACCCAATGGCACCTACGCAGTTTCTCTGGGACATTCGAGATGGCGCTCGCGACGCATGCCCATCGGTAGTCCGAAAACTCAAAAGGTGGAAGTCAAGGATATTAGACGTATTCTCTCCCTAATGCCTGTAATTTAATTGATGTTTATCAAGTTCTGAATTTTTGTTATAATTATTGAGACATAGATATTGTGACTGATATTTTTATACATTTGGATAAGGTTTTAATGCTTTATTTAATCTTGTATTAAATTATTAGCTACATACATTAAGAATACCCCAAAAAAAAGAAGTACCAAAACAACAAGAGAAGACATCTGGAACTTCTAAGCATCTTTATAAGTTATGATGACTAGTTTAACATGTTACAAAACGTAAATATTTACAAGTGCCATTCTAATTTGTCATGGATCAAGGTGGATCTCTGCAGCGTGTATCGGATTATCTTATCTTAGTTAACCCGCCAATTATACAAGGACACAAAAGATACACCAGTTACAAGGATACAAAAGATATCAAAGATACTATGACTACTTTCTAGATTCTAACTTTTCTACTAATTTACACCTAGATCTACATTACGAACTTCTGAATTTAAACTTAGCTATTCCAAACTTTTAATGAAGTCAATTAATTTAGTTTCGAAAAAGAAGAAATTTAATCAAAAGAATCTACGTAAATGAAAGCACTTTACAATATGCACATATAACAAAAATATCAACATGTGTTTATTCTAATACATAATACAACTCATCAACGTTATTCCTATCTAAAAGTCAAGTCTTAGTTCTTTTTCGATTCTGCTTAACGTTTATAGGTCCTTTAAAGTTTCTTAGCTATTATTTCTTGATGAATGACTGTGATAAGTATATTCATCCCTATTAAAATTGTATTTGTATATCATAAAAACTTCCTTTTTAATGTATTTTTCCCTCCATTTATCTTCTTCAGTGTGGTGTGTTAGTTTTATAAGTGCACCAGCCAATAGATCCGAAAGTGGCTTCGCATGGAAGATTTCGTTGTTGTGATACTGTTTCATTATTCGTTCTACTTTGGCGTACAGAAAAAAAACATGATCACGAACAGAAACCAAAGTGATATAAAAATTTGTTCATGCGGTACAGCGAAAATTCAAAAAAAATTCATTTCATCCCTTTATAATCGGAATTCAGTAAAACAATTTTTAGTGAACCTACATATTACAATAACCCCATCCTTCCACACAAGTTTCCATTTTGAATAGTTCGTTCTGCATTGAAGAATGAGTCAGCCTGTGAAGACAATGAACCAAATATTTTCGTCTACTTAGAAGCGAAATACGAAAATTCTAGAAACATGTTTTTCGATTAAATATGCATATATTAAATATACATATGCATACAAAATCCAAAATGATACATCAGTTAGTTCCTGAGATATTGTAAAAATAGCAAAACTTTGAAAAATCATATTTCGCCCTAATTTAACCTTTTTAAAATCTGAAATAAAAAACTTTCAATGCTACAAAAACTGATCCTATGCTATTTAAAAACAACATCCCATCAAAATTTCAAGATCATAGCCCTAAGAGGATTTCTCTTCATTGGTGAATAAGTGAGTAAAGGTACGAAATTCACGGGCAGTGTTTCTGGTCAGTTATTGCCTATCAGCGTTGTCAGTAGAGTGTACACAGGTGTCAATTAGCACAGTAATTTAGTTGTCAGATAACTGACGTACTCTGCCACCGAATTTTCACGTACCGTGTAAACATTGCCATGTGTCATCACGAACTAACACTGACGTTCAAGGTAGCACTGGCGAAAGGCAACGCCAATTATTTCTTCACTGACAACAAATCGCTTGATGAAAGCGGGATTTCGATAGTTTATTCGTGATGGGTGTTGATTATCTATGTTCATTATTAATATAACATACCTAGTGTTAATCGTCAATAAGTTGTTGTTGATCTATGATAGTCAATAGTCGTTAAATTACTATAGCTGAAGAAACTTTACATTTGTTTGTAATATTAATAGCGGCGCTTCTTTTATTTGCGACAAAGCACGTAACATTCTACCTTCAGGCGGTAGCATGTTTTCTCTTTCTCACTCTCTCTGCATGTTTTCTGGAGCTTTATGCTTTCTCAGATTCGTGAACCTTCTTATGAAAATACGTTAAATAAACCTTGTTGTGTGCGATTTTTGCATGTAATATAAGTTAACTGTAGCTTTTGCAGTCATCAAAATTATTTTGTGGTGTTACCGAACAATAGTTCACACTTATATTACACTCTTTGTTAACAATCTTATACTTGCGTTTCGATGTGTGCCGAATATCACCTTCATAGATATTCACATAAACCGCAAGAACCAATTAGTGGTTACGCAGAAAGTTAATCAGAGATCTCGGTATTCTAAAAAAGCACACTAATGCAACATCAATAACAAGGCAGAAAGTTAGTCTGACGTTGGAGATCGATGTCTGGAATAAGCTGGTCGCTTTCAGGTTCCTTTGAAAGACACGAAATTAAAAAGTAGCTTCGGAGCTGAAGTTGTATTGATAATGAAGGAGATTTTTCTCGTTTGGATTTCACCTCAACCTTTAGAATTGCACATCCTGTTCACACTTGTATTAACTTTGTCACAATATCTGCCAGACAGAAAGCAGGTTACGTTTTACCGGGTAAAGGTTGAAATTAAATATAAATAAATGTAATGTTGCGACGTTGCTCGGTGGATATCATAGGCGGATTGAACGGCGTATGCTGAAGGACCCCGCAAAACCCCAACTATGTTAGGTTTCATATGTGCGATATTAATTCGTTTGTGTTTCCAGCCAACGGTAGAACTCGACAGTACATATTCGCATATTGACATGAAAACTTGGAAACTTGAAAACTTCTTGTCACACGACTTACATTTTAAAATATTAATTATAATCTAGGATTTTAGTAAAAAATCTTGCTTTGCTATATCAACTATCCTAAACCCATACTTTCTTTATCAGAATTAAATGATAATTATATATATGTTAATGAAAATATTGGGCAAATGACATTTGATAATAGTTGAAATAGTGGAACAATCAAAATGTTCTTAATCTTATAAATGATTTTTTCTAAATAATTAAATGTTTGTTTAATTATACTATATTCAATAAATGTTAAATAAGAATTTTAAAGCATTGTCAAAAAGAAAAACCAAATTCCAAACAATTTTATGTTAACCATGCATCCATTAATCTGACCTCTCATTTTATATTGCCAGACACATTTTACCACGTCGGGTTAGAAGTTTTCACTTCCATCGCGTGTCCTTGAGCACGCTAGATTTTTCATTATTTGAATATAATGAACGTATTCACTTTCTTCTGCTACAAATTTCGCTAGAAAGCATGTTAGCTTTAAACCATTGTTACTTGTGTATAAACATTCTATTTCATCTTCAATGCATTGATGTAAACAATCACATAGATAATAGATGTGGTTATAAGTATGTCAGTGGTTCACGTCTGATTTTTCCTTCAGGTGACACTATGCGACAATCTACGGACGCCGTGAAGCGCAAGTCCTACAGACGAAAAAGCTATTCGGCGGACATCCGCTCTTCGCCTCTAAGTCGTGAAAGAATCCGAAAATACAAGAAGTTGTTTTTGTGACAAGCGTGTGAACCCTGTCACCATAAAAATTCACCATGCTGTGAGTACTTTCTGCAAGTTTATTTCGGCAAGTACTGTATTCAATTAATTTTTGAAGCAATGAGTTAACAGAATTTTGATTTAATACTGTAATTGAATCAAATACTCGTATGCAGATCTGTCTAGGGGCCCAATATTTTCTTCTGCGACTGCAACCTTAGACGACATCCTTCCGCCTCTGTTAAGTATGATTTACTGTATGAGTTTCTGTTTTTACGGGAATTCACAATAGATATGTTATTCCTTTAACTTCAATTTGATCACAGACCACTGATGTAAATTCTTGACGTGAGTTTTGCTGTTTTGCATGCATATTAAGGTAAGCACTTAATATGAAGGCTACTCCCGGTTCAGATAAATTAAATAATCTTACTTTGGCTTATTGATTAACCCAATGGGTGGCATTCACCTAAAATCTTGGGTTTCCCGTACCCACTCTCGTCCCCTTCAAAGGAGAAAAACGTGTTTATTTGTGTTTTTAACGACAAGATCATATACAAAATCTGAATTTTTCCGTGAAGGTGGGTGATTGGTACGCTACATCAGTTTTTCTCCACATCATTGGCAGTGATTTCAGAAAATAATGACTAAGGAAATTAAAAAACAAGACAAAAATCATATTTACATTCACAAAATTAATTGGTATACGAACTTTTATTAGATCATTCCTTTGCATATGTAGAACCCTACATTCCTGGATAATCATAAATTTTGCAGTGTTGCAACATTTTTTAAAAGTCAGTTTACTCTTTTTTTATATTTTTTTCGCATTTAGTGGTCTTTAATGTTGGATTCGCCGAGTATTGTGATTTCATTATTTAACATCTAGCTTTTAAAACGCGAATTTTTCTGCTCCTTTGGTCTAGCTCAAATATGATTCGCGTCACGATGATTTCTCAAATTATTCAGTCTTCTGGATCTCGACTCTGCTATGGCAAGATGATACATGTTTCTTTTTGGAAATAAGTAAATCTCGATAAATGTTCCATAAATGTTCCATAAATGTTGATAGCTTGAACCTCGTCACATCATTAATAATAATAATAATAATAATAATAATAATAATAAAATAAAGAGGAAAAGTTCACAAAGAAAAATGTTTGCAATATTCTTGTTAAATAAGTATTCTTGTATTAATTTCGGGATCGTTAACCTTTTCTTTGACCGAGTGTTATTTTATTTTTTCCTTGACGTAAAATTAGGGGGAACGGTTCACCAATCAGTCATACCTTGCAAATTTGTGGGGACGCGAAACCCACGAGTTCTACTGAGTTCATGCGGTGAAAAGGTTAAATACGACACATTATTTTCGAAATCAATTAAAAAGAGTTCGTAAAAGGGACATATGACGAAACATTTTCGAACACTAGTAAAATGGGATGAACATATTCATTCGTGACAGAAGGAATGATTCTCCCTCGCTTCCATTCAACCGCCTTGCGCTCTCTCATATTCTCTCGTCCCAACCCTCTTTGTCTGAGTTTGACGTTTGACCTTACAATGTTTCTGTTTGAGAACAACCCATCTTATTACGAATGGGCCTGTTTTAGCTCTTGTTTCACGAACTTCTGTAATGATAAATCACTAATGCGTTTTTTGTCGTTATATTACTAAAACGATTATCATTAATAACGTTAGTCTGTGCTAAAAGTAAGTACTTTTAGATTTGACACTTGCGATGAATCACACCCCTTTGTAATAAGGAATCGAATAATTGTAAATGTCTCCAAACAGAACGTAGTGACTTACTTCGATACTTTTGGAGAGATATACCAATTATCAAGGTCGTGGATTGAAAGATAAACATATTTATGCGCAAGTTCTTGTCTTAAATTCAGACAAGTGGAACAAATAATATGCATAATTACTCTGTATTCTGTTCGTAAACACAGGAGTATTCGGAGCGTTCTCATGACTTTAGTTTTGGACAGATACATACTACGTGTACACTATTGATGGGATGGTCCCTTGCTTGCTTCCGGAGAGTAAATTAGTTTATTGTCCTCCACGTGCGCAGTTTGTACTGTTTTTTGACAATAAATTTATTATTTATTTATTTATTTATTTTTCCCCTATCCTCGTGACTTGTTTATGTAGACTCCTTGCACTGGATTCTTTATCCGGGTTGGCTCAGGTGAGTTCTGAAATATAGAAACACTAAGACTGAGAATTTTTATATAATTGAAAGATGTACGATGCACGTGTATTATTCACGAAAGGGATATGACGTTTCTTCATTACGTTATGAAAAACATACCGTTCGCAGCGATGTTATTAGTATTTTTCCATTACTGAGTTCCGAGAATAATTAAAGAATAAATAAGCAAATGATCTTTTCATGCTAAAGCTCCCACGCACTTTGTGGACCAAGCCAATCGTCAACACGTAATGCGTTCACGAAACGGCGCATGAAGAATAATTTTTAAACACTCATTTCTCTACCATTGCCATCAAATCTCATATTTGATTCAAAGTTATTTGCACAAGTAATAATTATATCTTTCTCGACAATTTTTATTTATCAAATAATTTCATTATGCTCTTTCTTCATTTTTATTTACATAGACAAATTTGAAGTTGCCGATTTTTTTAATTTTCTCATTCTTGACGATATCAAGAATTTGTATAATCTTCCTCCATATATTAGAAACAGTAATTCATTAAAAATTTCAAAAATCATCTGTGGAATTTCCTTCAATATTAGTAAGAAGGAATAAGTGTGCACTACAATAAAATAAAATATAAATTAAAGTAAAGTCAATTTAGGAATCTGTTAAATGAAATCATTGATGCTTTATGTTGAGTAAGCTAAATTATTCTTTTAATATAAATTCTTTTAAAATTACTTTAAAATGTATTATGTTAGTTTGTATTTTTATTATATGTAATCTTGATCTTCCTGTAGTTATAAGTTTGTTTGTTTTTTATGAAAGATCTTTTGTACTAATGTGGATTATTATATTATTAAGAATACAAATAGCTTTTGGTAGTTGGTGGTAATATTAACACTGTTCTGTTAAAATGTTTTTATTATTCGTAATTTTCAATTTTTTGATTTATGCAATGTAAAAATTAGTGTATTGTTTCGTGTTTATTATTCTAACTATTATGTATGTATGTATGTATGTATGTTTTTTTTAAGGTAGAGGAAAATCTTCAAAAGACGCTGTGGAGTAGACTCCACAGTGTGTGGGATTTTTACCCACTAAAAACCACCTCCCATTTCTCTTTATGCCACCCCACGGAACCGCCGTTAAGCATTACTTCGCAAGGGGCACATTGGCTAGATTTTATTCTATGCCACGTCGAATCCTTTCCTCATATCGGAGCTTCTTCAAAACACTGGACGCGTAGTTGGCCACTGCATACCAGTTCTCCTTAGAGAGAAGCATCAAATGTACTATGCCCTCTGGTCTTATTTCTTGTCGTAGAATTCTCCGTATTTCTTGCCTTTCGTTATCAAAACGAGGGCAGAAGAAAAACACATGCTCTGCGTCCTCACCGACTGGTGTGCAAGAAGGGCATGATGCATCCTCTTCTAGCTTAAAGCGCTCCTGGTATGATCGGAAGCAGCCATGGCCTGTTAAGAGCTGTGTGACGTAGAAATCTACTTCCCCATGTTGTCTCTTGGTCCACATTCGTATGTTGGGTATCATACGGTGGGTCCATCTTCCTGAGGTCGACGCATCCCATCGGCGCTGCCATCTCTCCGTTGTCTCCAGTTTCTCCTCCTCGTTAACTATCTTTAGGTTAGCATCAGGAGTTGCTTGCGCTCGTCGGTAGATCCTGGTACGTTCCTCTGCCACCAGGTCGATCGGTGGCAGACCGGCCACTACACATACAGCATCATATGAGACCGTGCGAAAAGCGCAGGCCACTCGAAGAGCACCTCGTCTATGCACAGTGGTTATGTGCCGGCAATAGGTCTTGATCGCCGTGGCTTGAGACCAAATCGGGGCCGCATACAGCAGGGTAGACGTGATGACGCTCATCAAGTGCTTCCTTCTTCCTTATCTAGGGCCTCTCGTGTTTGGCATTATTCGCGACAATGCTGTTGTCACTCTTGACGCTTTATCACTAACCAAGCGAAGGTGGTCATCAAAGCGCAGCCTAGCATCTATCTGGACTCCTAAGTATCTGAGGGATGTTTGGGATGCAATCGTACAGTTACCGACTTCCAGGTTGATGGTTTCCCTCTTTTTTCGGCTTGTAATGAGGATAGCTTCAGTTTTACTCTCCGCTAACTGTAGTCCCACGGAGGAAAGCCAACGACGAGTTGCAGCTATAGCGTCGTTTGAGATCTGAGTCACCTCTGACAGGTGTTTGCCAGTGACAACAATGGCGACGTCATCCGCATATCCCACACTCATCGCTCCGTCTGGTAATGGAAGCCTCAGCACTGCATCATACATTATGTTCCAAAGCGTTGGTCCTAGGACTGATCCTTGTGGAACACCTCCCGTGATTTTATACATCTTGGGGCCCTCCTCCGTAGTATACACTAACTGTCGCTCATCAAAATAATTTGCGATTATCTTCGTGATATACCCAGGGACGTCCAATGCATGCAGTGCTTGGAGGATGCAACTCCACCTGGCAGAGTTGAATGCATTTTTTACATCCAAGGTGACCAAACCGCAATATTTCTTACTTCCTCCTTTCAACCGTCTGCCTCTGATGGCATTTTGGGCGGTGGTAACTATGGTGTCTATCGCATCTACAGTGGATCTTGCCCTCCTGAATCCATACTGCCTATCTGACAGACCTTGGCAGTCCTCTACAAAAGTAACTAACCTGTTACAAATGATGCGCTCCAGGACCTTACCCGCCGTGTCCAAGAGACAGATCGGTCTATAGGAGGAAGGATCTTCGGGTGGCTTTTTCCCTTTCGGGATAAGAGCTAAATGCTGCCGTTTCCAGCGCCGTGGGAAAATCCCCTGACAGAGACATGAGTTGTAGGTGTCGAGGAATATATCCGGTCGGGTCTTGATAGCGGTTTTCAGGGCAACATTGGGTATTCGACCAGGCGCCTTCATGTCCCCGATTCTAGAACTAGCCATCACCAGCTCTTTTTCCGTGATAACTGGGACAGGTTCTTGCACTGCAGGTGGAACGAATGCTGCATCTTCCTGTTCGGGGAATAGTACTGAGACTATCTCCTCAAGGAACTGCGGATTGGTGGGGGATAGTGAAGTCCGGGATTTCACTTTGGCCATTACCGTCTTGTAAGGCCTGCCCCATGGGTCGTTATCCACTTCCTTGCAAAGGTCTTCCCATCCTTTCCGTTTACTGACTTTAATGGCCTTCTTTAACGCGCCACGGGCTTCTTTGTGTTGCCTACTTCGGAGATCATATTCCGGTCGCCCTCTTGCACGTTGCACCAGTCTTCTAAAACGGTTGCAGGTTCTGCGAAGTTCTGCGATTTCGTCACTCCACCAGTATACCGGTGACTGTCTACTCCTCTGGCAGTTTTTGGTCATTGAGGCCGTGCATGCACTGTCGATGAGTACCATTGCTTCTTCAACCATGTCTTCCGCATTGCCCGATAATTCAATGTTGCCCTCCATCATAACAGCAAAGGAATCACGATCAAATGATCGAACATTCCACGTACCGTTACGATGTGGAGCTCGCCTTGCATTTGTCTTTGCGTGTTCACCTATTTCAAAGACAATGGCCTGATGGTCACTATGCGTGTAGTGTTCAGTTACCCGCCATGAGTGGAGTTTTCTGTCAAGGCACTCACTCATAAACGTGACATCTACAATGGAACTTTTCCCATTTCTACAAAAAAATAGGAGTAGTCCCCCTGTTAGCTGCGCCGATGTTCATGGGAGCGAAGACGTCCAGAAGTGTTTCGCCTCGGCAGTTGGTTATCCTGCTTCCCCATTCGACAGCCCAAGCGTTAAAATCCCCTGCAATGATTAGAGGCCTCCTATGTCTCGCGTCAATTTCAAGCTCGTCTATCAAGACTTTAAACTCTGCAAACGAAGAGTTAGGGCCAGGTGGTGCATACACGCTGTAGATGTAAATATTCCCAACTTTAACCCATACAAATCCGGTTTTCGTAGTTTTCATAAAATCCTGGACAAAACGTTTGCCACACACCCATATGGCAGACCGGTGTGTCGAATCCGATATCCATGTCGGTTTGTCGAGGTTCTTATATTGTTCGCAGAGTATAGCAACGTCTATGTTGAGGTCTCGAACTGTCTGAGTCAGTAGGTCCTGAGCGGCCTCACAGTGATTGAGGTTCAGTTGGATAATCCTCATAATGGTCGTTTGGTAGTCCTCTGTACAGCTTCCCTGAACTTGGGGCATGTGGCACTGCCTGTGGGGTGGCTACTTTTCTCTCTATCTTCGCAGAGGAGACATTTCGGCGTTTTGGCACACGTCTTAGCAACGTGTCCTTCTTCACCGCACCTTAAGCATAATTTGGTTCTATCAGGTCCCTGGCAGTTCCGAGCTAAATGTGTATGTATATATGTATGTATGTATGTATGTATGTATGTACGTATGTACGTATGTACGTATGTACGTATGTACGTATGTACGTATGTACGTATGTACGTATGTACGTATGTACGTATGTACGTTTGCACGTATGCACGTATGTATGTTTAAAAGTGGTTAGGCGGAAGAGCGAACCAGATTGCCTGAGCCTCGCCACTTAATAAAGACATTATTATTATTATTATTATTATTATTATTAAATTTACTGAATTCTTCTTCTACTTCTTATTATTATTATTATTGTTATTATTTTGTTGTGCAATTGTATTTTGTCTGTTGAAACAGGTAGATGAGGTGGGCTTATATACCAAACCGGAAGACAAAATTTGTCTTATTCGAGACTAAGAAATTTCCTTGTTAGGGGGCATGTTTGTAATTCAACAGATTTCTGAATTTCTGGCAGTACATTGCTAGTAAATGGCAATATTTCAAGAAGTCCTATTAGTGTTTTGCATATAACTGCTGGCTGAAATTATGAGGGGAATAGTTTCTACTTCATGTTGTTTCCAGATCTTTTGAATTTCTGACTTAAGTACCTGATAAGTTTGAATTATTATTGTTTTATTATTATTATTATTTCATTTTGACTCACACAGACGTTTATCTTTCCACCATAACATGTTTTATTGAAATATTTGGCAAATAAAATTAAAGCGTCAAAAGATTTTTTATAGTTCTAGTTAATGCTAAAGGATATTAATGCATCTTATATTTCATCACGCCATTTGCTATTCTTCTCGTAATGCTAATTAATTATTTTTTTCATGCAAACTGTTATTATTTACAGTAGATTATTTCGATATGTACGGAACGTTGGCACGGTTGTGTACATTACCTCTGTAAGCCCATTCTGGCTTGGGGTTTTTCTCGTTTTCCTTTGGGTAGAGGCATATTTATTCATAGGCCCACTAGTTTCGGACCTAGAGAAGAAAATGTCATTAATACTTTTGTTGTTATTAATTGAGAATTTTGTTATTTAGCGAATAACAAATTGATGACTGCATGTATTTGTTAAATAATTTCTTTTAGAAATATTAAATTCGCCACTTCGTTTGTTCTCTTGATAGAAATTGATGGGATGGTCCCTTGCTTGTTTCCGAAGAGTAAAATAGTTTACTGTCCCCCACGTGGTCATACATAGTTTGTAACTGTTTGTAAAAGCTCGAGGAGATAATAGCATCGTTCGGTTGCCAGGAAACGTTGAAAGAGTTCGACAAGCTGTGGAAGCCACTTCTCTCCATTCAGCGGAGGGAAACGCTCACGCTTTGTGCATGCCAGGCAGGTCAGTATTCCGAATTTCACCCTTCACTCCAACCTTCAATATCATCCTTATAAAATCGTGGAGGTTCAATACTGAACCAAAATGTGTTTGTACGGCGTTTTAAGTTTGCAGGAACAATGCTTGAGACCTTGAAAAACGACCTAATTTTGATACCGAGGGACATTTTTTACGCATCGGGTGCAATTAAATTGCTCTTACTTGTCGGGAAATGATCGACAGAAAGTTTCTCATAGGCCCCTACATAGTACAGAAGTAACCATTTGATATCGAATAGCCAATCTGAATTTATTTAAGCTAATTTTTTAAGAAGACGAAAGCACTGTGAGAGTAAACTCATACACAGTTGCGAGTACGTTTGATGTCTGAATTGAGAAGAAAGAGGATTGTCCTTGAAAGAGTTCGGTTTCGACAGGTTCTTACCTTATAGACGTTGACGGCTTTTCCGAGAAAACGTTTCCCCGTTTCATTTCCATGCGTGGGACGTGTAGAGGTGATTTTTCGCCGTGAGGCTACCTATCAGCTAGGGGTTACATGGAAAACCATTAATTCTTGAAGACGTCTCAGAAACCATGGCTCGAGAAATGCGGGTAATTACACACGGCATGATTGTAAGTTGTTTTAACGAATTTTCCACACGCCTACAACAATGTTTGAACATATTACACTCATAGGGTAAATGCTCCAGTGCTCGACATCAAAATCTTGTTTATGTTAATTCTTAAAATCTGAACCTGCAGTTTGATTTTTCCTTCACCAGCTTCTCCTGTTTCCTTGGCAATCATTAAAGCTAAAGTTATCAATTCAACTAAGAATACTACATTTCACCAAACTCATTTTGCATTAGAAGTCTACGGTGTTAAAATGGAATGAGCCAGTAATCGACGTGAATGATTGTAACTCAAACGGTAGTAAAAAAATTCTTTTACTTGTAATACTCATGTTTATTTGTACATGAATAAGTTCTTCACAACATTAGGGCGCGTTTACACTATGTAGCAATCTGCTATTTGGCAAATGTTATATAACACTTTACTACACAATTTCATGAGTTTGCTACATGTAACATTTGCTTTATGTAGCATTTCCTCTGAAGAAACTGCTATATGGAGCAAAATGCTACATATAGCTAAAACGTTTGCTATATAGGAATACAAACATGTTTACACTGTGTAGCAATCTGCTATATAGCAAATGTTATATAACATTTTGCTGCTCAATATCATGAGTTTGCTACATGTAGCATTTTTCTACGTGTAACATTTGCTTTATGTAACATTTCCTGAAAAGAGACTGCTTTATGTAGCAAAATGCTACATGTAGGAAAAGTTACATGTATCTAAAATTTTTGCTATATAGCAATGTTACACGTTTCCCACTTGGAGTCGGAAAAGTTCAAAGGGATTTATGTAGCAAGTTTCGCCATCGTTTCTGCTGCCGTGTCTTGCAGAACTGATAAGAGAGGAAAAGATAAGATAGGTCTGATAATATAAGATAACGTAGAAACTGATAAGTCAGCCAAAATAAACGACCCAGAGTACCAATTTTAAGTGACTCACACTTTTTTTAAATAATGCAACTACCCGAAATGGGATCCTCAAATCAACAACAATTAATTGTTTGTAATAATTTGTTAAAAATCTAATAATTTGCATTATTTTTAATTCATCATATTTTGACATTATAAAAATTTAATTGTTTATAACAATTTTAGTATTTTCAATCATAGAAATTATAACTGTTTATAACAACTTTTATATTTTTACAAATTATAGTTCTTCATAACGATGTTATTATACCATTTATAATTGTTTCATAATGATTTAATTATAGAATTATTAATTTTTAAATAATGTAATTATAGCATTAATATTTTTTTATAATTATTTAATTGTTTCATTAATTTTAATTATGTATTATTTACAATAATTTAATATTTACATTACAAATTTTTGTTATTTACAATAATTGTTTATAACAATTAAAATAAGTCATAGATTTATTCATAAATTTGTACAGGAAATGTAATTGTTAGAAACATTTTAAATTGTTATAAACAATTAATTTGCAAACGATTGAAAAATCTTAAATTAAGTTTTAAACAATTTAATTGGTATACCAATTTCAATATTTCGGTATAGCAATTTAATTGTTATAAAAATAAATAAATTGGTAAGGCACTTTAATTGTTATAGCAATTTCAATTATGTATAACTATTTTAATTGTTTTTAATAATTTTAATTATAATAACTTATTTAATTATTTATAACTTATTTTTCATAGAGGTTAGGTTACAATATTAAAGAACAGACCTTAAAATAACTAGTTAACTAACCACGCTACTGTGAATTGTGGTTAGTTTTTATACCTAGAAATTTTATGTGTATCTTATGCAAAGAATTGGAATAATACACATTATTTTATTATTTCATAATTGTACGCGGTTTTCTCAAAAACCTCACATCGTATGTTCCGTAATTTTCGAGTATAACTATAAATTTACATATTTAACGTCTTGCGAATTATACACGTAGCTATCAAAACAAAATTTATAAAATAGTGGGATGGGTCTCCGAGGATGTGAATTGTTGCAACAGAAGGTTCAATCAAATGCCTGAGAAAATGTAGGAATGAAACCTTTTCATTCGTAATTCTTTCCGTAATACTTCGTACTTGAAAATGAACATTTTAACCGTACCTACAGTATACATATGTTTTATATATGAGAAACCTCATTATTGTCGTGATCAGCGGCGGATCTAGGGATGGGGGGGCTAAGGAGGACAATTCCCTCTCCCTTGGACCTGAACTCTTAACAGATGGAGGTATATTTTGCCACTTTAAACAATTAATAAATTCAGTTACTATTGAATATTGTTAATTGTGAATTATTTATTTGAGTTCATGCATTTTATTTAGACGATAACATTTATGAAATTTGTATTGTAAAACCATAATTTTCACACAGAAATGCTCCCCAGATCCCTCCCCGGTTANTGGTTGTGATGACGTCTTCACCGATAGTTTTCGTCTGCAAAAGGACAAGCACTAGCTTTGGCAACAGCGTACTGTCCAAAACTAGTATAGGTCATTTAGAAAACGTCCGAAATTAGTTCTGAAAAATAGTATCTTCCAACCCTAACTTGGTCGTATCTTTTGGCCTGAATTCGGGTATTGAACATAACGTGCGTTTTTATTCCCTCCATAACGCACAAAGAAGCAGACAATCGAAACCGAACTTAAAAATTGGATTTTATTACGTTAGAAATAGAAGACTATCTGGGCAGCTCATTTCGATTTCACTAGCAGCCTGAGTACCAAAACGAAAAAATTTTAGATACTGAATTGATTTTTTTTTTTGAGTGTACATTAAAATGTGCACTTAGATTGCCAAACACCATTATTATGCGATTTACAATTTTCAGATGCAGCGATAGGATAGCAATAAAAAAGTTATTATAAAAGTTAATAAAATGTGTACAATACAAGTTACAATAAAAGTTTACTATACATTGTTTTATAACCATGTAATATGTTTGGGAAAATATTTTGGCCTATTGTTGAGGTAGAGGTTACTTAAATGGGTTACGCTCCATATTTTTAATTTTTTTTCAGTTAGGTTGCATAGTGGGAATATTGTAGCTAATGAAATGATAAAAGTATGAAGGCTTTCACGGTTAGTCTCATTAAGTAAAATCTCTTCCGGGTTTGAAAACCGTGTCGTCATTTCTTCTTTCTTCACAGTCGTTTCGACCTCATCTGCGGCGAGAATCCTCAGTGCTTACGTGGTTGTAACACTCTGGTCGAGTTGCTAGCAACTGACATCCCAGCTGGTGACACCCTACTATATAGAGAGGAGCGGGTGGTGACGTCAGCGGGCAATGCGACTCTGGTGCTGGGGCAGGTTTCCTCCGTCGCCGAGTCAGCCCGGGCTAACTTGGTCATGTCGTCGCCCGGTGCATCATGTGTAGCGGCAAGTTGGTCCACCGCCAGCACGATGACCTTACCATGGCCGCCATTGGAGGGCTTAGGTAGAACACGCTGAAGGGCGGGATGCCAAATCTTACCGCTACACATGACCAAGTTAGCCCGAGCTGACTCGGCGACGGAGGAAACCTGCCCCAGTACCAGAGTTGCATTGCCCGCTGACGTCACCACCCGCTCCTCTCTATATAGTAGGGTGTCACCAGCTGGGATGTCAGTTGCTAGCAACGACCAGAGTGTTACGACCACTTAAGCACTGAGAATGCTCGCCGCAGATGCGGGTGAAACGTCTGTGAAGACAGAAGAAATGACGTCACGGCTTTCAAACCCGGAAGAGATTTTACTTAATGAAATGATGTATTTTATTGCTACAAAACATTTCATGAGCGTAGCATATGACTTTAATGTATATGAGGGTTAAATAAAAGACAAAGGAAAACATTTTTATAAATCAGTGTCAACAAAGCGGAGTTTCCGTCCTAGCAATCCCCAGCGATGTAGATGTGCTAGCTTACAAATCACATTTCTTATTTTATTTGATTCGATTTGAACAATTTATTTGAATAAATAATCTGATGAAAGACACGGTAATTCAAGTAGCTTTAGAAAAGCATGGAAAATCGATTTGTTCAGTTCGATTTTCCATGTCAAGAATAAAGAAGCGGAAAACGGTAGTAATTAGTAATTGCCCTGTTGCCTCTGAAAGTAAAAAAGTAACCCGTTTGAGTTTATTGGTTAAAAATAGGTTTGAAAAAAAATTGTGTAAGGGCGTGTAAGCAACGCGAGTCAATTATTTTTAACGGTGCTGAGAAACATTTACTGAAATTAAATTTTTGACTACATATTTCTCAAAAAATATCTGGCTTCTGTCAGGAATTGTCTTTGTACGACATAATGAGAATTGTCCCGAATTGTCTAAAATTTGCTTCATGGAGCAAACTGCTACATAAAATTTGCTTTATGTAGCAAATGTAACATGGCAAATACTACATGTAGCATGTGTTATATAGCAAATGCTTCATGTAGCAAAATGTTATTTAACACTTTGCTTCATAGTGTAAACGCGCCTTTAGAGAAACGTCTTACGTATCATTACGAATTATTATGCATCATTATATTACAGCATCTTACCTACCATTACATTATTTATTTAAATTTATCATTTATTTTTATCTTACGCATTGAATTCCATATAATAGATTACCGCAATAAAATATGAAACAAATTTTCTCTCGTTTAAAAAAATTCCGTGACTGCATTTAGAATCTGAAGTGTAGTATTGAGATAAATGCTTTCAAATATGAGTTGTGTAGCGATCTAATATATATTTTTTGTATTTATGTATTTCGTACCACCTGTCGCCCTCTGAAAACATGTGGAAAACAGCTCTCTAGTAGTCGACACCCTCTCATACCTCAATAAACAATTAAATCCAACAATAAAAGCCGAAATTCATTACAAAGAACCCAAATTATGGAGATGAAATAAAAACATTGTGCTTAATAATATTTTGAAAATTAAAAAGAACTTCTCTTAACAGCAGCACATACCACTGTCACTCAGACGAATGAACAAACCTACTGGTTCAAGGACATATCTTATAGCTTTATTCTTAACAGTGTGACGCACCTTTTCTGATTTAGTTGACATGAAATATTACATCAAAATTAAACTCGGCAATTTTCCTGAAACCTTTCTAGTTGGTTCTAATACCCGATGTATTCAGTACTGGTGCACTGTCGAGCACTGGAGCATTTACACTAAATTACATTTTTGTTACAGACTTATGATAGTTAAATGGTATAATATAAAGCAACTTGAAGATAGAACTATGCAATTGATAAAAAAAAAATCTTTGTTGGAGTGTTTTGAAAATCGTAAAACCTCCATGCAGGACCCTGAATGAATTATAAAAATATTTGGTAAAATATCATTTTCATAATTACTCATATTGTAAAACCGTACTTTCTGCTAACATTCTGTACTCACTTACCTAATGTGTACAACATAAAGACAAGTTCACCCTGATAGGGTCAGAAAAGGAGTAAAAGTGAAAATGAATTTGGGAATATAACCGTATTAATGAATACAAAAGGAAAATTAACCCTTCGCGTTACATAAATAGCAAACTAACTTTAACATCATCTTTCTAGAACCCTGAATGTCTTGACTACCTGGGTTCGCTGATAATATGTTCTTTGCTCCGTGTCAGTGGCATCTGGCTATACATCTCTCTCACTCGCTCCATCTTAAACAGCTTCATGTAACGATTTTCATGTTACGCTTTTTGCCTTTAAGAGGTAACAGGTTCGTAGAATTTCTTTCTTCTCATACATTTTGTTTTTATCATTATTTTCTTTTGTAAAATTGATTTCGTTATTTATTTGCTATCAACAATTTAGTATTTTTGATCTTCATTCACAGTGAATTTAAAATTCCACTATACAAATCACTTCATTCATTTACTATTTACTGATTTGGTAGAGAACTAGTGATACTTGAGAAATTTTCCAACAATTAACTAATTGAAGAAGTGGAGCCCTGATGAAGGTAGAAATGGTTTATCATGGATTGTATCCCTGAATTCCCACTTCTCGAATCTCAAAGAACAACGAAACTTCAACGATTATATTCAGTGCATTGCACAATAATTTCCTAATCGATAATATATCTTTAGAGACAGTATTTCTCATTAGTTAAACTCACTTCCACAATCCGTGAGGTCGAGAATACGTACGAGGTCGTATTTTCACTTTGCGCATTCGAGTTTAATTCCCGGAAATTCTGACAGAAAAAGGGAGGATTACCTAAGCATTGTGACGACTACTGTATTGCTTCACAAGGTTTCGTCATAGAAGAAAATAACTTTTTCTTCGGCTAAGGTCGTATATTTTTCATAATAAATAGTCGGAAGAATTAACAATTTAAAGGTAAAAGAATACGAGGTAGAACCAAAAGCGAACGAATACGAATATGGGAACATGTGAGAAACAATGTCAGAAGAAAACAAAAGTATGTTATTTTTTTTCCTCTCGCTCTCATTCGGCATAGGTCTTTTGAGGGATTGAAATTGTACAATACACATCAATTTACGGTACGGACAATCCTAGCTGGATGTGTATTAACACTAATTGTAAAATAGACCTTTGTGAACATGAGTGTTATTGCATAATATTTGTATGAACATCTATTGATTAAATACATATTAAGTGTGTCAGTATGATGGGTGATTTTGATCACTTATGAAGGTTCCAACAGATCTTCGGGGTATCGGGACCTAATCCTTGGTGGTATTTTTTCCCAGTTGGAATACTTCTGTGCTAGGGCAATTATGGAGGTTGTTGAAAAATGACGTTGACTGTTTGTGGATGTAGTGGGATATATTATTATCTGTGGAGTTGTAGGTTGGGTATGAACCAAGGTACCTTTGTTATTTTTCTCAAGAATTTATTCTGAATTTTTTGCAGCTTTTTAATATGAGTAGTTGCTGTGTTTCCCCATACTGAGCATGCGTAAGTTAAGGTTGATCTGTTAATTGAATTGTATATTGTTGTTCCGCAGTCTATTTTCAAAGTGGAATGAATATTTACTTGTTTATAAATTTATGCGTTTACTTTGAGTACTGCATGGTGAATATGGTGTTTCCAAGTTAATCTCCTGTCTACTAGTAGGCCTACTCCGAGATATTTCACTGGTTCATCCGACTTGAACTATGGTACCAGTGAGTTGTTAATAAATATGTCTGGAGGTTGAGTCAATTTTCGAAGCGTGAAGATTTTGGTTTGTGATTTTTCCGGGTTTGGAGTTATTGTCCAACTGTCAGCCCAATGAGTGAATGTGTTCATGTCGTTTTGGTGTATAGTATATGTTGTGAGAATAACCGAGTGTGTTGAAAGAAGGGCAGTGACATCCGCGAATAACGCAATTCTTGATTGTATGGTTTGTGGGTAATCAGCAGTGTATATTTTCAACAGTGTCGGAGTATGTTATATGATACTTCATCATAACATCGGTATCATGCATGAATGGCACAAACATTTCGGCACTCTGCAGAGTGGTTTAATAAGAACGAACACCTTAAATATCTCCCATACGGACAAAGAGCGCATGTGCGGTTTTCACTAAGATAATCGAGTTATTGTTTGGTGTTGTTTACTTTATGAGAGGGTGATACTTCATCGTTCAACCCGAAAGTCTTACTGATGATAGGGTCGTAAGTTTTACATTCAGAAAAGAACGAATGGAGAAAACCATGGGCACCATATATTTTACCTATATCAATAAATCAAAAGTAGACAACAATACGTATTAGAACTATGCATGTTGGTACGTACAATGAATCACTTAGTTGGTATGTCATGACGCTACTAATTTGACTTATACAAATGATTTGTAACCTTTTTACCACTAGAGATATTTGTAGCACTTTTACTGTATTCTACTAGAACAACTATGCATTTTTTTCAGCGCTGTTTTTAAGCTCAAGAAAAGATTGCTACAATGATGTTACGTTTATAGAATGTGAACGAACAGTAGCGTTACAGCGTCACCAAACATTTTGGGAAGTTGATAAAAGAAAAGAGCACATTATCAGGTCACCAGGAGTCGTCCCGTCGCGAATCGAGTTTCCATTTAATTAACTTTTGAAATGTTTAAAAATTTGTGCTGCAAATTCCCTGTTGTTGCTCGTTCAAATTACGTAAACGCAATATGTTTCTGTTTCTCTTTTCTTGAAAATAGTGCTGAAAACGTAATTTCGTTTACGAAACAATAAAAGTGTTTATATTTCTGTAGCAATTCGGTATATTTAACATTTTTGGAGATATTTGAGGATATCGTTCTTATTGAATCATCTGCGAAGTTGATTTAAAAAGTTATTTTAATTATTATGAACGTGGTTAAAGAAATAGCTTGCGTTATATGATATCATTATTAGGAGAACACTTGAAATGAAATCATCAGAATACGTTTTTATCGAATTATTATTACTTTTATTATTTAGGTCACTATCGTACTGCAGGATGCCTTCTCTCTATTTGCCAAATGTCATCCTACACTTTTATCATTTTCATTAAAGCAGATAATCGCAAATGAAGTCTTGAATACAGTAGAAGCCCTCTTAACCGACATCGGATCAACCGGTTCTCGGATTAAGCGGCCTGTCCAGTGGAAAAGATTTCTCTCTCTTTCTTTCAGAGTATGTATAGGCCAGGGTAGTGATTCAAACATTGATTGTATGACGAGCCTTTCCTGGAAAGTTCTGGGAAAGTAAAACGGGGTGACGCGACGTTAGGTGTTTTTCTGTAATTTTTTCGTATTTGTTTATGTATGTATTTACACGCAGTACAATGGAATGAGACAAAATGTCGCCTCATTTTCTTGTTTATACATGATAACTGTGATGAAATTCTAGGCTCTTTTTGAGCGAAAATAGTTTTTTCATGGGAACCTAGGATTAACCAAACAATCGGGTAACCGGCCTGGATCTCGGTCCTAACCAGACCGGTTAAACTAGGTTCTACTGTAATGTCCTCTTGAGCTGATCTGGGAGGTACATCGTATATTGTATTATTGCATATTTGTTTATAAGTCTATGGGAATGACTAAATGTCGTGATGAGATGCATCATATATAGACGTATAACGGGTAGCATTGCTCGAAACTGATAGTTACCTGTAAGTTAGCGGTTTCGTATACTATCTTAAAGTGCATCGGGGTTCGATCCCCGATGCGATGGGGAGTTTTCATCACATCTCAACATCCAGGTCCTCTCAACCGCTGTAAAATTAGCACCAGGGTCTATCCAGCCGGAGCGAGCTGCTGACCACATTTCCTCCCTCTAATGCCGAGGTCAAATAAAACTCTACCCTCTGCACCCCCATGGGCACTTGCAACCACCATGGTCCTGTTGGGAGAGTTTGACTGTTGAATACTAAAAAAATAAAATAAACGAAAAAAATACTCCTTTAAGAACAAGCTTTCTCTAAAAAGTACTGTACTAAAAAGTGAAGTATAATGTTCAGTAAAATTGAAAATCAAAAAAGTATTACTACAAAAAGTCTCTTCCTTGGTCGTTCATCATACGTGCAATACTCAGAAGGACATGAAAGAAGATGTTTTAAAATATGGTACATACATTTTATAAGTTTGATGTGTCAATTGTTATGAATAATAATAGTACTACACAATTTCTGAAAAAAACTCAATCTCCTAAAATTATGCTACAAATATAAATTTCCTTAAATATTTCAAATATTTCTGCTGCAAGGAAAGATCCTCGGGGATGGTACTTGCATCAGGAGGCGTGAACGACTGACATAATAATATATCTTCACTTTCTCTCTTTTATTCAATTTCATGGTTATCAATAAAAGCTTTCTTTAAACAATTTCAAATTTTTCGATTGACAATAACTTTATTTCTATTTTAAGTCAAAACCAATTAGACCACCATTACCCAATTATAACTAATTTTAATTCGTCAGGAATAATTTTCATGAAAACGAAAGCAACTCTAACAAAGCAATCAACGAGAATTCAATGTCATTGTTCGATGTACAGTTCGCGGTCTGACATGCGAATTGAATCCTTTTTACCTTTTCATTAATCAAATAAAAAATCATTGTATATCCTGCTCTAAGGTAACTGCATATTTCATGAGACGTATAGTCTATCATTTTATTGTTACTACCTATCATCAATTTATTTTTTAACACAAGTGTTTATTGCAAATGAAACGAAACTACAATATCACAACGCACAACAAATATCTAAAGTGATCTAGTTCCTCTATGTATTATTTGTGGATATAACTGTAACGCTTCTAGCTCAGCAATATATGATACAAACCATTTTTTAAGACTGGATATATTTTGTGAACTAAATCAAAATAAATATTACCCGGTTATTCAACTCCGAAATTTCCATTCCTGTCGGTGTTTTAATTCTAGATTGCGTGAACATAATTTATTGTTTTAACTCTGTATGTCTGTATCGTCTTCTCTCTGCGAAACGTAATAATGCAATATCCAAATCTATATATGCTTTTCTTGCTTTAGGGTTGTTGTTTGTTTTTGTTTTTTTTTTTGCTTCAGTTCTTTTGCTTTCTTCTTTGTCGAAGTGAATCATTCGTGGCCTGTGTTCTTCTTTGTTCGAAGCTAGTTTTTATAACACTGAAATTTTTCTGACCCATTTCGTGCTGGTACCCTAAAAAAACAAGTTTCCAATCTATTCCTGTAGTTTTCATACGTCTTTCACTCCGAAACTTCGATTAAACCCAACCTTAATTTGAGAACAGTTTTGCTGATATCCAGGTAACCTGATTCTGCGAGGTGCGCACCCTCGCCAAATTTGCTCTGTGCAATCAAGTAAGCAATTTTCTTTTTGCCTCTTCCAACTTGGCTTTTGCACACGACGCACATACCAATGTATTTGCTAGCTTGTGTTTGCCAAAATCCAGTCTTCAGTATCGCCTGATTTTTATACAGTTTGATCGTTCTTGCTTCTATATTGTTGTGTTGTCATTTTATATTTAGAAGAAAGTTACACATGGATACCACTAAAATTATTTCCTTGCTTTTCGAGGCTGGGCTTGCTAGAGAGAGAATCGGAGAATATCCAGAACCGTTTTCATCTATCTGAAACATGCTACTCGTACCTTTCCATACAGGACTGGCAGAAAACCTAGGCGGGACAATCCTTCGCCGGCCACAGTCAATTACAAATAGTATTTTACGCTTCGCTCTAACCTGACTTTTTATCTGATTTACAAGTCCGGAGTCGGGAGACGACCTTTTCACTTTAAAATTTCAAGATTCCGGTCAATATCTCGGACGGCGGGACTAAGGTTGTATTGAAGCAGTCAAGATTTTACCACGACATGAACCTTTAAAATATTTTCAGAAATTTAAGTAGCTCTGTAATATGTAATTAAGCCATCCATCATAATAAATATTTCAAAACTAATTTTTTAAACGCAAAATGTAACGTATCAGGCTCAAATACTTTAGCAAATACGTTAAGGTTCTGTATACAGTTATTTTCAAAAACCACGTTCAATCGTCTAGATTAATTACGTCACCCTATTGTTTAAAATAGTTTTGTAAGATTGCACGAAGGCAGTTGTGGGCGAACAAAATCTACTTTTATAAAAACTTCAGTGTTACTGTGCTGTAAACGCTATATAAAACCGCATTCTTACTATAATTTACTTCAATATATTCATAGAAGCAATAGTCCGTAAACACTACTAAAATTCCTGTACAGTGCTTCACTAATACACTTGTAAATGTGGATCACAATGTTTTATTTTCGAAATTCTATGAATATTTTCGGGACTGACCGGAAAGAAAATAGATGGTCAGTCATCTTTGGTCGAATTAACTTATTTTCATTGAACATTTGCTGAGCAGAAACCGAAAATTTTGGATGTCACCGAAAATCGAGAGTAGAACTTCAGGGTGAAATGCTACTGGATTTCGCATTCATATGAGAGTTTCTCTCAAAACACACACTCTACCCAAAAGATGCAAAGAGGAAATTAAACATGGGAAACGGTGTCTGAATCAATCGGTTTATTTTACCCAAAACATTTTCGACGATATTATCTACTCCCTCGGTGGTCCTACAAACATCGAAGAAAATATCCAATTTAATAGCCGAATGTAAAGAATAAATAGGAAAGAAGTCGTTATACTGGTAAAATGTAACCATCAGATACAAACATTTTTTAAAATTCATTAATAATT
>NNCF01126103.1:1260602-1280985 GCA_002313205.1 Laupala kohalensis
ATTATCATTATTATTATTATCATTATTATAAATGAGTCGTCTCAACGTCGTATAACGAAGTCATCTCAACGTCGTCCTTCGGCTCGATCTCGACGTTGAAACAACATAGTTTATTATCGTCGTCTCGACGTCGTTCTCGATTTCAAATTTCGGGAAATACGACGTCAGCACGGTGTCGTTTATTCGACTCAATGTCGACGTCGAAATACGTCGAAAGTCGGTTCAACGTCGGCAATTTCTGAGTGGGTAATGGTCAGAGTGGCGGGTCAGAGAGACGGAATTACCGCAAGCTGAGGGTCGAGAAATGAACTTATTGGTACGCGCTCCATAGATAAACGTTTAAAAAGACAAGATGAGTCCATTTATTTGCATATTAATACTACTCAGCTAAATACATTTATTTTCGTTGGAAGGAATAGTTTAATAATTGTTGAGTGGTAGAATTCGACTTTTAGGAAAACCTATTCACAAAACCAGATCGCGTCAGTGATAGAAAAGGATAGAAAGCAGAAATACCCAGCGAGAAGTCAGAGAAGTTAAATTACCGAATTTTGAGGAAAGTAAAACACATTATTTAAAAAATCACTGAAACTACTTATTGGTTGTTTTTCGAATATTTCTTCTAAAAACGCTTGAGTAAGCTACAGTTGTACTTCGAAACTCTTGGCTAATACCATATTTTGTTCACACTACTGATGTCAACTTAGAAACTGAGCTATGATGCTATGAAAACTTGCGTTTTATGTGATAAGACTTAATCAACCTTATATCAAGAGTTAATGCCAAATAGAAGTGAAACGAGAATCCCAAAAGAAGAGAAGAAAAAGAAATCCTGAAGCATGTGAAAACTGAGTAAGTCCTACAATTCAAGGAATTGTGGCCATCTTAAGACCATCGACCTTACTCAAATTAACGGAAAGAAAATTCCCAAGTATTTGGAAATTTCATTGTAAGGCATGACAATTAACGCCCTCAGTTGAATGACGCCCACCCGACAGAAAACATACTTTAAATTGTGTGATTTGCGTCATGGTTTACGCACATATAGTACACACACATAAGAACATTCTAGCGCGAAAGTAAGTAAGTAGCTCGTGCCACCTTACTGTTAGTGTCGTGCCATATCTGAAGGAGCACAGTCACGGACGCCAGTTCCGTAAAAATTGTTCCGACAAAATTGTTAGTTTCTAACTTTTTTCTTGCTGTATTTTTCGTAAACATTCATGTTTGTGTTATAACGTATAATGTTCATATTCCGTTAATATTTTAAACTTATATGCGTATTTTAGTATGAGGACGTTCGAAAAGTACAATAGCGCCCACTCGGGTATTAACGTCCCGAGAAATGACGGTTGGACGTTATTGGCCTTCATGGGCACTATCGGCCCACGCACGAGCGTTTTTATACAATAAACATTATTGTAATTATTGAGTGATAAAAAATAAAATAATTTAGTCTTTTATCAATAACGTGAATTAATAATCCTATTGTAGGTTTAGACAAAATGTTCTTTTTTTTTGTAAAAATAGACAACATACTGTTATTTTTTATAAATTAAAATGCCAAAACTTGAAAAGAATTGTTTAAAATTATTACAGCAGAAGTTACGTGCGCTAAGAAGTTTGATTTTTTAATGTTAAATTTTGATTTGATAAATTCCTTTGAATTCTGATAAAGAAATTTGCCAGTGTCTTTCATGTTTTGTAAAGTATATAATCCTTGTGAGTTGCGTTGAACTCCATATTTATCGAACGGACAGTAATGAACACAGTATTTTCAATTAAGCCCAAGACAACGTTTTTAAAACGGTGTTATAACATAGAAATTGTGAATACTTACATTTCACAACTAGTATTTTTCAATTCATAAGACTATGTTAAATTTTTCTATTGAATTGTGTTTTCCATTCAAACAGTATTTCCATAAAAAATGAATTTAAAGTTACGTGGGCATTAATTGCCTACAATACCTTACTCACAAGTGAAGTAAACGGTTTGTGGTCAGTTTTCTTTCGAATATCGGTGATGGTAATAAAAACATAAAAATAAAGACGATAAATTGATAGTGAGAGCGTCAATCGACCTCAAATGCTATCACATCGAGAAAGTAACGTTTCCGACATGTGAATATTGCTCACTTGAGTCACAAGGGCCACTGGTCAACATTTTAAAAGAAACCTTTTCACCAAGTTCGTGGTCAACTCTTCGCAAGAACTAACATCACCAGTCGATTCCACGACAAAAACTGATTAGCAAACTGATTAAGGCATGATTAGTGTGAAATTCTTTTAATTTTCTTGAGAGATTATTTCAGACTTATTGAATTATCACCATAAGGCAACACAAAACTTAGTGTATTGGGCGACCTGTCTAGATATCTCTCATATGTACATTATCCTTTGGCTTAAGAGGAAACAGCACAGTCTCATTATGGTCCCCTTAAGGTCGGACCAGCACTCCAAGTTAGTCAAATCATTGAGATATATAATTGTTTTCCTTATTTTTATTTTTATTGTTGTAAAATACAACTACATGAATAATAATGATGAAAAAATGATTTAATTTGTATATATTACTTACTTACGATTACATTTGAATTCGTTTGAGTCTATGATTACATTTGAACTAATTTGAAATATATAAGATCATGTAAAAACATAGCGGGCAAGCGAACCTTTTTCGTGATTTATGCATCTCACCTCGGAAAAAGTGAAATGTCTTTCGCAGACATCCGGTGACCTATAGATAAAAGCGATTTAAAAATAATACGAAAAATTTTCTACACATAAAAGTAAATTTCCATCATTTTCGTGGTTTAAAAGTTGGTCTTATTTTGTAAATAAATTTTTCTCCGTAAGACGCAATAAATTTCATCATAAATTATAATTGCAATTATTTCATTTAAATGGCCAGTGAGTTGTTTTTCAAGTGGAAATCACAAGTACATGTTACTACCTGTTCAGACTTCTTTTTGTGTTATTTTATCAAACAAGTGAATCATCTATGAATCACATACTCTTTGTGCACAATGAGTGACATATCTCAATTGTTGAACTTCTGTGGAAAATTTCTTCCAACCTCATAGGTCTATTCAAATTCTACGCCTATGAGTTTGAAAAAATATAGATGAAATGATTGGACGTTACATCTGGCTCTATTAATTACAAGCTCTTTTATTAATTATATTCGTAATCCACGAAGTTGTACTCTTCCCCAGAACCATGTACAGAACCTTCGTAAAATTACGTAATATTCGCGACATCGATCTGGATAAATAATCGATGGATGGTCAAGTTGTGACTTCACGATTTCGATCGCCCCACCAATCGCACATGCAGCCCGCGCCTACAAAGAGACGGCTTCGAAACAAGGTGGTCATTGATTCACTCTTACAACCTCGTCCGGCGTAAACTCCATTTCGTTTTAGTACTCCCAACAGTCGGCAAGCAAGCCGACGTTTGTCTCCTTCAGCCTGCACCAGGACACAGCTGAAGGAATTATTCACAACTTGAAGATCTTCTCTCCAATTCATTGGTCTTCAGTTCAACTCAGCTGAACATCAACTCAAAGCCATTCAACTTGACATCGACCCACGCCATCCCAGCTGAATTTCAAGGAACGGATCATCTCATCTCATCAGTGTATAACAGAAATTCAGCTTTGTATCTTCATTATTTTTCTCCATTTTCATATTGCATGTCATTAAATTGTTTTTTTGGCAGCCAGAGCTAATTTACACCTCATCCACCTTCCTCATTTTCTAATTTCTTTAAACAGTTGGTCCTTCGAACCTCATCATCCTTGTGCAAGTATTTTAGCGAATTTATCTGCACACTCCCTTTATATATTCTGATTTATGATATTTTAGTGCTTTAATTCTACCTATGCTAGTACTACCTTAACACTGCACAAATTTCGTCTTAAACGTGTAATTTATCTCAAAGATTTTCTTGATTGCGGTCTCAGTGAATTCTTTCCCACATACAATTTATGTACGTTATTCCGCTTCGTTTTCCAGTTATACTGCTGAATTAAACAGTTTTTTTTATTTTGCACTATATATCAATTTTTATTGGAAAATCAACACGAACAATCTAGAATTCGTAATTTAAAAACAAAGAATGAAAAACAACGGAGGGAACAATTGTTTTTTGTTTTTTTTGTGGGGCTTTAGGGCTCGTCAACATGGAACAATTGTTCATGTCGGTTGCGAATTAATGAGTTCCATCAACAAACTACCCACAGTTACCGCGAATCGAAAACCCATCAGTTGTCCCGTTCAGTGAAAGTCATGATATTACACCTGAAACGTCTCGACAACCTTTTTGTATTGGAGAACAATTGGAAATGCTAAAATAGTTCATTCTTGTAAAAGATTGTTTTTGATTTTACTCTCTCAGCTCTCCTGCGTCAAATAGCGTCATTACTGTGGTACGGGTTCCATTTCTTTTGTTTAATTTCATCCTCTATCTTTTCAGCGTTTTGCTTTCTCAGACCGACCCGACCTCTAGTAGTGGTGGAGGGTACCCGCCCGCACGCACGGGGGTGGACGCAAACTATTTTCTGTTTGCTTATAATTTAATGTATATACATCATTTTATCATAATATTATTCGAATAATGTGAAAGTAGTTTTAGTCACTGTAAGCGTCTGTCAGTTCCTTTGTCTTGTAAAGCCGGTTCTGAGAGAAATTATCATCCATTTTCGGATAGAAACATCCATTTTCGGATAAGACCGACGCAAGATTGGAAAGGTGGAAATGCGAGCTTGCTTGCTCTTTCTTTCTTTCTTTCTTTCTTTCTTTCTTTCTTTCTTTCTTTCTTTCTTTCTTTCTTTCTTTCTTTCTTTCTTTCTTTCTTTCTTTCTTTCTTTCTTTCTTTCTTTCTTTCTTTCTTTCTTTCTTTCTTTCTTTCTTTCTTTCTTTCTTTCTTTCTTTCTTTCTTTCTTTCTTTCTTTCTTTCTTTCTTTCTTTCTTTCTTTCTTTCTTTCTTTCTTTCTTTCTTTCTTTCTTTCTTTCTTTCTTTCTTTCTTTCTTTCTTTCTTTCTTTCTTTCTTTCTTTCTTTCTTTCTTTCTTTCTTTCTTTCTTTCTTTCTTTCTTTCTTTCTTTCTTTCTTTCTTTCTTTCTTTCTTTCTTTCTTTCTTTCTTTCTTTCTTTCTACGAGGAAGAATAAGAATTTGAAGATTACCTCAAGAAGGCTCGGTATTTAATAGCATGTTTTTTCAATCTTATTTATCCCAAGATTTTACACTAATTATTTTATAAGTCAACCTACTCCTAGTGTAAAGCCAATCAACCCCGGATATGGGGTAGGTAGACTCATAGTTCGCGTTCTATAAAATCAAGTGTGTGTATTGTATCATAATGAATGGGAGCTTTGTGTTAATTTTATCTAAAGCTTAATACTTTATCGAATATATTGTTTCTTGTGCAAATATTAAGACAAAAAGATTCACGAATCTTAATTGAAATTTAGTCAACCAGACCCGATCTTTTCCATTCTTTTATAAACAATCATCGAATAATGTTCCATATTGTAATTTCCTGTCATTACGGGGTGACCTATTTCGATTTCATCTATCTCTGTCTACGTTTAACACAAATGGTTCATAATTTGTTATATTCTTCTTTCGTTTATAAAAAAAACGAAAAAAATTATATTTTTTGAAGAAATTTCTAACGTCACTTCATGTGTTACTGTTTATTCAATAATAACTGCTAAGAAATGTTTGTTGGTTTTGGAAAGTATACAAACGTTTCCTGTCCAAACGTGGTTTTTACTTGTCCTTCTAACATGTCAATTCTAAAAATCACGAGAATGTAAGACGTTTGATGAGTTTAAGTTGTTCAGATCGATTATTCTCATTTACGATTCTTAAGAAATGTTTGAGTTATATGTTTTCAATTCACTGAATTAGCCAATGTGTGTAGAAAAACATTTAATGAATATTGTGAATGTTTTACTTTCCTTGTAAAATTGACACTGATATTTTCATGAAATAAATACTTTCATGCTCTGAACAACAGACCAGATCATATTTCTGAAGTTCAGTGCATACAACTTAAAGTGTCAATAATATATTAACACATATAAATGTCTTCTTATACGTTTGCTCTACACAACACTTCGGTAAATAATAGACGAGTACCGTGTTTTCTCGTCTTCGTGCGAGAGAATTATAAACGTCACACTAAAAAAGTATTATGTAGTTTTAATGTTAATAGGTGTAAATAGTATGTTATGAAACATTTATCCAATCAAGGAGATTGAAATTTATTTAATATGGAAGGAACGATAGCACAAGTAACATGTTGTGTCATATTATTCATTTCAATGTGTAAGAAATAACAAAAGAGTAAGTTTCAATGGGCTTTCTTTCTACCTTTGACAAATTTTCAGAGTGTGGTAGTGTCCCCATTTAGTCTAAATCTACCACAAGGTTCAAATGAAAAAAAAAATGTTTATTGTAATTTTTACAATTTTAAGATCCCTAACATGTCAGCAAACGTTTTCTTGAGAAATAGTTATAGAGTAAGAGGATTTGGTGTTCCGATTTGAGTATATTTACTCATAGACATAAACAAGATTCTTTTTTACTTCTTATACTTCTATCGAGAAAGATCTTAAACTTCTATCAATATTAATTTATTCGCGAGAAAAATTTTCCAAATAACAAACGAACCTGAAATTTTTGAAGTCATCCGTTAATTAAATGAAACACTAAAATTCCCCGAAAAAGAAAGACTCTCTTCAAACTAATTGCAGTTTATTACTTAAGAAAAGGGCAAGCATAACCTTCCTTTATTTTTGTTTCACTACCTGCCTCATCTCTATAAAGAGGCAAAGTTGATTACTTAAAAAATATTTCTCATTCACTATGAAACAGCTTGACATTCAAAGTTTTATATTAACAATATTCCCAAAAGCCGCGCAAATTTATTTTAACAGAGAAACAGTTAACGTTGCTAGGATAGATTTTGCGCTGTGGAGGGAGCATATCTGTAAATGAAGTCTTAAGCAATCTAACTGTAAACCCATTTCAGAATTAGTCGCTGAATCCAATGATTCCGAAATAATGCATCGAACGGTGATAATTTACCTCTAGGTATGAATGTTATTTTTTAGATCGGAATGTAATTATATTCCTGCTATTCAATAACCATTAGTATTTAACATATCGTTTATGAAAAGTCATATGAGAACAGGCTTTTGAAGTTCTGTTCAGTAATTGATTTCTTGTTACCTATATTTAGACTGACATCTTAAGTATATTGTGAAGAGGAAGAAGTGGGTAGTATGAAATACTTTGCATCAAACTCTATTGGAAAAAATAAGAAAACAATTCACATTTATTTATAAAGTATAAGAATGGGGAGTATATCTCGAAGTACAGCGTAGCTTCAATTGGTGACTGTCTTGAACATTGAATTATTTTCTCTAATCAATAAAGAGAAAAAGACATTTTCACAAAATTAAGATCTTTCTGAAAATTGTAGATCTGGTTTTTAATTTTCATTGTATCATTTGTTTCACTAAGACATCTCAATGAAATCGTTACATGATCTTCGTGTTGTGCTGGATTTTCATTTATTGTACTTTGTGGTAGACGTCTAACAGAAGTTACGGAAGTATAACTTCTTCAGATTCGTAAACACTCAAACGCTTTTGCGTGCTACGTTTCAATGACGATTTTACTTAAGAGTACTGACAGAAGAGCCCTGCATCATTCCTCCACTACACCGAAATCAATTTTTCCCGAACTCCGTACACGGACACAAGCATCGATTCGTTAATTTTAACTTAGTCGAAACGCGACATGAAAGCGTGGAAGCCAAATACCCCTGTCGCGTCAAAGCTACATTTTCCAAGGCACTAACAACCCTGAAGTTGTTATCACAGTATTTTATTTTGCCTGAAACAATAGTTCCACGGAAAACATTAAAAACTTTTCCTCCAAATTTGCTTCGTGCATTGGCTCATATTCACATCCACAACGTCATCTTTTATCTAGGAGAGTTGACAGTTCCGCACTACACAATTTATTGATATATGGCCGATAAACTTCTAGAATATTCGCTGCAGTTAATATGCTAAAATGTTGGAGTGGGACCATTCTTCATAAAGAGAAATATTATCGCTTTAGATAATTATCAATATTTGATTCATAATACAGAAATTCGTGTAGTTAAGAAAAACAATATATTCCCACATAAGCTTCTTCACTTCAAGGCCATAAAAAAATTTTAAACTATATTTTTGTAAGCTCACTGAAATACTTCGGTTGACATAATTTTTAAAATGCTGTAACTCATGATTCCGAAATTGGATATTTTAAAAACCACGAGTTATGCTCTCTTATGAACAAATCTATATTGTTTGAAGTCTTAGGAGGTTCAGTTGTTTAAGTATAATCGTGTTAAGACGGATTTAGTAATTCAAAAGTTGGTTGATATTGATAAGAAACAATTTGTGTGTTTTCTGAACACCACCAATGTTTGTAGCATGATTACCATACATGAGCGCCAAAGGGCTTTTGAAAGTATTTCAGTTTTTTACATCATTCTTAAATTACCAGAAGATCAGTGCATACTGTATTGGTTCACATACCTCAAAATTGTCAGAGTTTCTCTTTATGGGACTATAACAATATTTCCATTGATCACCGACTTATTGCAGATTGCGTGACTGAACGCGGAGTGTGTTAAGTGTGTGCAGGGAATGCTGTTGCGTTGGCATGCAGAAACGTACTTCCCAGCTCTTTGCGTGCCTGGATACTGTGTACACAGACTGGACTGCGTGTAATGTCATAACCCGACGAATGTTTATTTGCAAGCATCAATGATATCATCATAATACTTCACGGTATGGTAATCTATTATAGTCAGTTTGTAATTGTGTCAATTAATATCCGAGTGAAAAATAAAAATGTTACAAATGAGCAATGTCTCTATTCAGAAGGAAAAAAACTGAAACTATAATCACACGAGTAATGTAGGTACCACATTCTTTTAAAAGTCACAAACAGGTATATAATTATCCTCATAGCAATATTAATCTATTTTTGAGTGCAGAAATTTGAAATAAAAACATAAAATATTGACCTCATAAAACTGAAATCAATTCAAGAATTTAATTAACAAAATTTTATATTTACTGCTTCGTGTTCAAACGAAACATATTTATATAAAAGAGACTTTGTGTCTCTGTGCATCTGTATGTCCGCTACATAGCGCACAGACGATTGGGTCAAGAGCTTCGAAATTCGGTACACATGTTCTACAGGAGGGGTCCGAGAAGACCATCGAGGAATTTTTTCCCAATTTGATTTAGATTTTTTTTTGCTTAATTTTTGAGCGTTTATTAGTGACAGTCGTGGAACACAAAACCCATAAGCAAAAGTTCTAGAGTTTCTAAATTCGGCACACTCGTTCTCCAGAGAACTGTGCGGACATCCGAATGATCTCCTCAAAATTCTTTTTACATTTTTTATTATTTTTAAGCGGTTTTTGCGACACCCATGATGCAACGAATCCGAGAAGCTTAGAGCTTTGAGATTAAGCACATGTACTCACTAAGGTGGAGCCAAGTGCACGAACCATCGATTGTTTCGAAATTCAAGTAAAATGTTTCCATACATATATCAATGGCAATTAAGAAAGAATAGATGTACAAAAATAAATAATTTCCGGTCAGCAAAGCAGTGGGTACTCAGCTAGTTCTCTATAATATAACCCGGACCAAAAATTGTCCAATGACACTATTGGAGTCATCAGAATATTTCTCATAACAAAACAAATAAAGGTCAAGTGGAATGAAGAACTTTATTATTTACTCTTTACATTTATGTTTACTTTCTTGTAATTATTATACTTTAATATTTAACATTTTTCTACTCACATTTTAACCCGGTTTATGACGCTGTTTTAATATCCCTATCGTCATAATGAAATATATGTATGTCGAATTTGAATACCTGTCTGATAAAAAAACTAAAAAAGCCAGTACCGGCATCAATATTTTTCCATTTCACTCATTTTTATTCCATCCATTCAGAAAGATCTAACAATGATGTATCTAATAAACTATTTACGTTTTTGAAAATATAGAAAAGGTCTTATACCAACTGTGTGTTAATAGATTTTTTTGGTGGGGCTTTAGGGCTCGTCAACATCAAGGTCATTGGAGCCCTTGTGTTAATGGATTCAGGAGGTTCAGATCACATATAAATGTCATATGATGATGCGTAAATAAAAAGTAAAATATTTAGTTTCCGACTGATAATTCAAAAATTTTCCTATAAACTCCTTTTATAAAATTTCAAATTCAAAAAATCTTATTATTATGGACTGGAATATTTAAGGCAATATATACTAAGTTATACCTCTTAACGTTCCAAAAAATTAATCTGCTAATATCCAGTCCTGAGAGAATGCAAACTACGCATATTATACGACTCTGTCACCATCTCAGATGAACGACCCCATTTCGGAGATCACTGCTCTTACTCGAAGGAAACTAGCCGCTGCAATTGGACACTCATGCTTATTACGTCTCATCCCTTCAACCTCAATACTACGCACTCCTCCTCCAACTTCTCTCGTGACAATTGACTACGGTACACATTACGCCAAAGTTAGTTTCTGTATAGCACTCTCTTCGTAATAGTGTGTTATCCATAATGTATCAATTCTGTGTGATTTACGTAAGCTTAGTATACTGTAAGTTTCTAATATTTTTTTTATAGATTTCATGAAATGAAACTAATATTTTTGCATAGTACTTGCTGTAAGTATTTTTCAGCGTCAAATTCGAGATTAATGGGTCTCCTTTTGCAAAAACTTTTTATTTTTACCCTAAGAATACTCGTAAAAATTGTAAATCACAATTTCCTATAAAATTTAAACAAAATATAACACTCCAACATTTTATCTAAAAATATTTTTTATGATCCAACATTTTGTACATAAATTGTCATTCGTCTCATTTATCTCTCCCGGAGAAAGGAGGTTAAGCTATGTTAAAAATTTTAATTTACCAATATTAAGTATATCCTAATACAGATAGTCTTAGTATATATGATTTTGTCACACGAAATCACTGTTGACTTTATCCTCGGGAGTAGCTACGTTGTTAAAGAATTGGAATAGATTCCGAAATGAAATGATAAAAGTATAAGCTCCGTGGCCGGGAACTTTCCATGTATACGTTAGAGACACTCAAACCTCACTCCCAGGAACAAATAATTCCAGGTATACGTTAGAAAAACACATACATCTCTCCCCAAAAAAGTGAGTATTGTCTTTCACATATATTCTCAATCACTCGTGTATTAAAGTAAATGCAGAAAATGTACTTCAATTAATTTAATTTTTTCGCGTCTTAAATTTACTGTGGTAAAAATAAACACATGTCTCCAAAACAATGGATACATACAAATAAGAAATAAATTTACTGTAAAAAAGCAGTTACAGCTGCGCATGACCACGTGGAGGACAGTAAGCTAATTTATGTTAAAGACTGTTCTAAATGCTTTCTCAAATCGCATTGCCTTACCACAATCAATTATATTTTGGGGGTTAACAATTTTACTGTTAGAATGCGAGAAGGGTAGGGGTTATTTTCTATCGTGTCATCCTCAACATAGCTTACGAACCAATCTATATATTTTGATGATCAAAGAACTGACCGATATCTTCAATTTGGAGTGACATTGCCTATACAAACAAATCGTATGCACAGGATTTAATGAATAGAAGAGAAATTAATTATTAAATGTAGGGTATTTATTTGGAAGAATTTGAATCACAAATTTCATGCGAAGAATTTGAAAAAAGAAAACACAAATGTGATTTCTTCTTATGATTCATTTGAATCAACTTGGTGGTATGTTGTGTGCTCGACGGTGGTACTGTTGTTTTGGTTCGTATATCCTGATTCAGAACCTGTTACGTATTCAGTCTAGTAAATGATTCAGAATACTATTTTTATTGGAGAGTTAATTAATTTATTGTCCTACATGTGGTCATACGCAGTTTGTAACTGATTTTTTGACAGTAAATTTATTTTACATTATTTATTTATCATTAAAAATATTGATTGCCCAGTTTAAAATAATCATATAACGCCCAAGGTTTTTTAACATGAATTGTAATTGTTATATTGTTACCTTGCATTTACATTTATGAAACTGTCGTGTTTATTAAAACAGAATTATTAAAATCCCATCCCTGCTTTAGAAGAAATAAACTTGTCCCCGAACACAACATTTATAATAAGGCTAACATTCACCGCCCTAGCGTGACAACCACTCTTTTCCAAAGAGTCCCGTATAATTCAGGAATCATCTTCTATATTTCCCTTCCCAAAAATGTAAAATATATTATAAGATTGAATTTCTTGAAATACGCAGTTAAAAGTTTCCTAATGATCCATTGTTACTATATTGTGAAAGAATTTACTGACGTTAATAAAAGAAGTTAATGGGTTTCAATTTCCCAATAATTATTGTTTTCGTTAATGATTCTAGTTTATGTAAAGTGTTGTAAATTGCTCTCGTACACACCATTGCTATATCACTCTAAAAACTGATTACATTACAAAATTATCTTGCATGCTGTTTTGTTCCTATCTATTCGCTCTAGTTTATTTCTACCTTCACACTCGATTGTGTACATTATCTCTGCAAACTTATCCAAGTCCGAGTTTGTCTCCGGTTCTTCTTCGGGTAGAGGTGGATTTATACATAGACAGGAATGTCGTCAATACGTTCGTTATTATTAATTAGGAATTTTTACGGCATTTAACAAAGACAATTTATTTTTGAAATAATAAACGGATAATAGCACGTATTTGTTACATAATTTATTTTATGAATATTAAATCCGACACATCTCTTGGATCCTTGAACGGAATTGATGGGATGATCCCTTGCTTTTTTTTCGTAGAGTAACTTAGTTTATTGCCCCTTACGTTTTTGTGCGAGTTTACTCACTAGACACATCGTGAATTTTACCGAGATCGGACGAACACCGTATAGATAAGATCCAGATTGCTGTATCCGAGTTTTACAAATGCGGATGTTAGTCGCAGAGAGTGAACTTTTCATACATCACAGCTATTTAAAGTAAGACATGGAAATGAAAAGCTACAAATTTTATCTTGCCCCACCTGTGAATTGAACACGGGATGACATGGTGACGAGCGATCACGCTGACACCGCAGCCACGGAGGGGATTGTTGTCTCCTTATCTCCTTTGTTGGGAATTATCGGACGTTCTCCTTGACTATCTTTGATCGATGTAAAATTATGACCTGTCATACGCTCGTGTGTTGCGGGTTGTATCCTTTGTTCTCGTTTGTGTACTCCGCGGTCTGCCTGAAGATGGTAGGCGAGAAAACTGATGGATATCTGCTTCCACCTTCTCTTTCTTTGGAATCCTTCCGTTCAGACTCCAAATCAGTTAATTGCCGTGAAAGTCGCTTAACTCATGGTAACTGCCGTGAGAGTATCCAATAAAATTTTTTTCAGCTTTTGTCTCGTTAAATGCTGGTCAATTTTTAAATATTTGAAATCAGCACATCATTTGAAATATTACCATGAAAATTAAACCGAACACCATTAAAACATTTAATGTATGAAGTTTAATATTATTAATACAATAATAGTATTTATTCAGTTATTCTTACTTTATAACTCCCAGAATCGTCAGTTAGACCAATGAATAAATTGAAAGAAAAATAAGAGGAATCACCATTTCGGAATAAAAAAGACATTAAAACACGTAATATATTTATTCAATGATAAAACTGACTTTTGAAATTGTCTCGGTTCTCGTTCAATTCTGCAAAACTACTGAGAATTCACGTTGAAAAGTTGTTTGAGATGATGGTAAAAATTACCGGAAGTTATTTTCTTGAACACGAACCAAATCCTGTGTACCAATGACTTTTTGTTGTCTGCTCTCATTACTACGTTTTGACTCATATATTTAAAAAAATAATTTTTTGACAGAAATGTCATACTACACATTAACGATACATTTATTACAAACAAAACATTCATATCATTAGACAATATGAAGTATAATTACAAATTTATGTGTTCGTTCCTATTATTTGGTGGAAGTACACTACCCAAACAATTTTAAATACATATTAATGGCCTTTAATGATTTAAATTATATAATCAGCCATTTCAATGAATAAAAGACAATATAAACAACTCTAGTAACTTGGTTGCTATTAACAAATTAACTTACCTCAAATTTCAAAAAACGATTAATATTTTTGCGTATTAATTTTCAATCATGTCTGTGAAAAGTGGAGTAATGTGTGTAGTACAATGACGTGCTTTGTTCGACTGAAAACAACGATTTTTCGTACATTCTGGAAGACAACTACGAAATAATATTTTATACACAAGAAAAATATCCTTTAGAAAGCGAATTTCGCTGTTTAAAACTTTGGCGAGACAAATTTATTCAATAGAAGTATAGATAATTTCTGTCAGACGTATATTTTTCGGACAGAGACTTTCAGGTCGAGACATTGAAGGAGACATCCCCGATCGCAGATTCATCGAACTTCTCCCTATTTCATCGGCACGAGAAGAATGTGGATTCGGAACACGGAACAACAGAACATCTAACGTTCCTCAGATCACAATACACAGGGACAAGAATAGAACAGGAACGCACTAGAAGCACCATAAAGGATCGGCCTCGCAGACCTCGCAGTGCGTATCACTCACCGAGAGCCCTCCCAGCACGCGCAAAGACGCTCCTTGGCAGCGGCATCATCTGCGCACACCATGCGACCTGCACACTGCGCGTCCTCCACGCAGCGCTCGCCGTGCACGCGCAGCAGCAAGCACGTGCCCCACGGCTGGCAGAGACATGCGGGTTTCGCTTCCTGACAGCGCGGGTATATCCCACAATCTGCATCGTTCCAGCAGGAGCGTTGAACGTCTTCAGGGGCGCCGCCGGCCACGTCGTCTCGCACGTCTCCGTTGCTCCCGCCTCCGCCACCGCCACCGGTACCGCCGGCCCCACGACGCGTTTGTCTCTCGGCAGCCGCGTGCGCCCGGTGCGCCGAGTGACGTAGTCGCGCGCCATCAACCGCCACTGCCGCACCAACTTGCACCATGGCCGTGGCCGTCGCCAGCAGCGAGCTCAGCACGACGCTCGCCAGCAGCATACCCCCATACGCGCCGTCCGCCTGCCCGCCGTCTCGCTTCCGGCGTCCCGAGGGACGGGACGACGCAGCTGAGGGAGCGGAGTGGCGTGGAGCGCGAGCCGGCGGCGGGGGCGGGGTGCGCGAGACACTGCGCCGGACTCTGAGGTCTCGCAACCAACGTGGCACCTGCGCTGCCGGCCCGCAGCTTGGTACTGCCGCTTTCGTACTATTTATTCACGACTCACTTAGCCATCGCATTGGCGCACGCGAGCGCCTCGAGCGCTGCCCCCACTGCCGTCGCCGGAGCCCCCACTCACCTCGCGCTTCCCGCTCTCCATATCACGACCTGCGATGGCCAATAGAAAAAAAATAGAGCAGCGGAGGGGATACGAGACCTTGCCCGCGCCCAAGATATAATCCATTCAGGTGTTATTTTTGCGACGTCTTGCCACATCAAAAGATCGATATGTTCACCCGGGATCGAAATGATGGCGCATTTGTTCGATGACTGCCGTCTCTGCAGTTAGGTTCCGTAACATTTTTAGCTTCACATTGTCCTTACTCAACGCTCCACCAATTACTACAGTCAATCATTTATTACTTATGAAATAATGTACTTCACAGATTGTCTACAGAAACCATACAAAACACTGCATAAGACAACAAGCCGATCGATAGTATTAAGTAATTATTGACATTTTTCTAACTAATAGTTACCGAACCATACATAGACATTTATCCAAAGTAATAATGTATGTACAAGAAATTCTCACGACTCCTGACAGTTTCACGAAATTTCATAACTTTTCATCGATTCAAGCAAAAATTATATTCATAATATTGCATTTTGTGTTGCGTAACCTTCATTAATAACTAGGTGATATTATCTAACCCATGGTTGAGTATCTTGCTTTCCTTTTCTGTAGCAAGGAACAGAGAGAAGTAACTAAGTTTTGTAATATTTGAAGACATGTTGCTTTGCATTATTTTGTCAAACATAACAAATATCTTGATGTATGATCAGTTTAGTGCCATACAAACAAAGCATTATTATAATATTCATTATAACAAGTTGGTAAGAAAGAAATAAGCAATCAGTTATCGAATAGATCTTTCACATACAGGGGGCATGACTAGAATATTATTTCAAGGAACAGACTATGTTGGTGGAGAAGGAGGTTTCCGGAGCTTCTCTTGGTATCTGAGTTCCTCGTATTTCAACGTGAACATGATACCGATGTGTTACAGACACAATACCTTGCTGTCCATATAGTGTTTCACAGTACATACACGCATCACGCACTATAACACATTGCACCGTAACCGTACATTCTAATTAAATGACAGACATATTTACAGGAAAGCAAACAAAAATGGAATGTGCCCCATCCTGGTCCGGGATTTTCTCCGGTTATGCTTCGTGTATGTGGGATTCCCATGGGTGGGAATGTCATTAATACTTTTGCTATGATTTATCGTGAGTTTTTACTGCGCATATCTACAATTCATTTTGGAATAATAAATAGGTAACAGTACGTATTTACTAAATAATTTATTATATAAATATAAAATCCGCCATTGCCCTTGGGTCCTTGATCAGAATTGATGAGATGGTTTCTTGCTTGTTTCCGCAGAGTAACTTCCAGAGAGTAAGTTTATTATCCATCACGTGGTCACACGCAGTTTACAACTACTCTTTTGACAATTAAGTTTATTTATTTAATGTAAGGAACTCACATCCACTTTACCATTTTAGACACCTGAGTTGGTCTTCCGGGTGTATGAGTGCCGTATGTCAGTATATTTGTACGTCTGTTAACAATTTGAGTCATTCTGTAGTAAATGATGTAAGAAATATTGTATACAAAATTGGCTGTTATACAATTCCTTTCTATAAGGAAAGTAAATATCAAATATTTTATGGGATTGAAAATTCTTAAGAAAACTAAAACATGTTTACTGAAAGTAATGACTTTAAATTTTTTCCATAAACATATTTCGTACTATGATACCTTGCATATTGAAATTTTCATTTGATATCTCACTGTCATGTTTTGTTTTACTTCCATTTGCTTGACACTTATATCATGTAACGTGTGTATTTCATTTAAAGAACCTTACCTGGAAAATATAAGTTTCGTAACTATTACAATTGTCAGTGATCGTCAACATATCTTTTGTTCTAAAGTTTCTTGGTCTACATTCTCAGCATCACCATAAATTACGATATAAGAAAAACATCAAAAGTTAAATGTTCTAAATGTAGATGATTACAGTTCCCTGTAACCAAAATGAAATTTTGATGATATTTTAACTAACATAAACGTGAATATGTGTATTAAAAGGAATTTTAAGTTCAGCGCTAACGCCATCAAAATAGTATTCCCTTCGGGAGTTCAAAACTAGTGTTCTCACTTGCCACGGTGAAACCAGTGTTCGATTCCCGTCGGGGTCAGAAAATTTGTAGCTTTTCACTTTAACGTCTCAGTTCATATAGCAGAGATGATGGCTGAGATGAACATACTGCGGCATACCACCGCAGTTGTAATACTTGGATTCGGCAATCTAGATTATATCTAGACGCTGTTCCCCCCAAAATGTTTCAAGATGCGCCTAGACTAAACCCACCAAACCCACGTCGAATTGTCTCGGTAGCGCTCGTTATCGTGATTCACAATTGGTCGAAACAATTACAAACAAAATAGCAATTTCGAAAAATAAAATTATAAGATATTGAAATACGGATTTAAATTGTCCTTATTTTGTATAATATTCATTTCATTGTGTTTTAACTACTATATGAACGATTCTAGATGTTACTGGTAACATTCATATCCTACTCAAGCACCATGCGTCGATTTCGATTTCTCGGACCGTAGCTTAACCAAACAGAAGAAAAGTGGACAACTAAGTTTTTATTTCAAAATTAATCTTGATTTGTTCCCTAAAATACTGACTGATTAATCACTTTAACTGATTAATATTATGCGCATCAAATGAATATACTTTTAAACACCTCCATAATTGAACCAAGATTGGAAAGTTGAAACATTACATATTAGGTTTTAAATAGAACAAGCTGAAAATTCGGTGATTGATTCACCTGCATTAAAACAAACAAAAATTATAACAAAAATTATAAAATTGTACAATTTGTATGTCCGTGTGACTGTGTTTGTGTGTCTACCGCTTAGCGCAAGGACGGATTGTTAAAAAGCTTCGAAATTTTGCACACGCTTTCTACAGAAAGTATTCAAGTACACAACTCAGTGATTTTTTTGAATTTCAATTTAAAGTTTTTACAATTAATTTTAACAAGTTACTCAGGAACAGACGTGGAGCGCACAAACCCAACGAAAATACCTAGAGCTTTAAAATTCAGAATACGCTTTCTTCAGAATGGGCCAAAATGCACTACTAAGATTTTTTTCGTAATTCAGTTTAGATAATTTTCTTGAACGGTAAAAGTTTTATTTTTCCGCCTAGTTCACAGACATTCAGGCCCAGAGTTTTGAAACTTGACAACCATATTCTCCAGAGTTGGTTTGTGTGGACCTCTGAAATACTTTTTTTTCAAAATTCGAATTAGTTTATTCTTTATTCAATTTTTAAACACTTTTTAATGCCATCCGCAGGTCTTCCAAATTCAACATGTGTGTGTTCTCTAATGTGGGTTCAAAAGCACCACCCTGTGATTTTTTACGAAATTTTGGTTATATTTTTTCTCACATCAAAGGCAATTTAGAAAGGATTTCTGATAAAAAATCAATACTTTTACGCCAGGGAAGCAGCGAATATTCAGCCAGCGTAAAATAAAGTTGAATAATGAAATGAAAATATTAGTAACTTATCTGAAAAGGACGTTTCATAACCTTTATTAACCTTATAGAGCGTAAATCGTGTTTACTCTTCTGCCACACCAATACGCATTACATACCTGACACACTATTACGCAGAGGTAGGTGGTTTAGAATTTTATTTTGGGACCGACCTTGATTTTTTTTTGGTGGGGGGGTTCTACGGCTCGTCGATATCGAGGTCATTAGAGCCCTAAAAACTTGTACAGGTAGGGAAAATGCTGTTACGCACCAAGGAGAGCCAACACGACTCTCCCCGCGTGTGGGACTCCCCGAACAACTCAATCATACCCACTAAAAACCCTCCTGAATTACAATATCTCAAAACATCAAAACATTACATATCTCATTATAAAATAAGGAAGAAAGAGGAAAATGAAAGATACCCTAGCGTCGGGATCGAAAAGAACAAGAGGTGACCAAGGAAGGTCAGGAAAGAGAAAGGAAGGAACCTTGCACAAGTAGGTGGAAGTCATGCCAGACTCAGCTCGGGTCCCGTGTTCGCCGAACACGTACTTACTAGATGTAAGACTCCTGGGGGGCTGACCTTGATCCTCAGAGGATATGGGGGTACTGAAAATTTGAAAGTTTTATTGCAAAATAATGACACTAAGGTAATTTATGATTCTCTAAAAAAATATTTTTTCTGTCCAATGTGAATACCCCCTCGGTACCTACGGAGCCCCAATTGTGTACATGGTGGCACAAAAATGTGCCATGGGTGCAGTTGCAGCAGGGCAGCCTACTCCCTTCAGGGAAATTCTTTTTTTTCTTCTAAAAATGACGTACAATATTCATTTAAATATAAAAATATACAAAAGGTCTACTTATTCTGGTACATAATATTAAATTGAAACCTTGGAACGGAGCACATGAAAACCACAATTTTTCATCTGTGACTGTTTAGAGTCTTTTTCATTATTTAGCTGCTGAGAGTTCATGATAAAATACCTTATTGTTAAACTTTATAAATACTCAAGGAAGAGGAAGGGAGGTAAAAAGCAAATTTATATGAAATTCCCCGAAAAATTATGAGACAAATAGAGATAATTCGTGAAAGGATTAAGAGTAAGAAAGCTTCAGCTTTATATGAAAGTGGAGATGTTGCGTAAAGCGTGATCTGGAGTAATGAAGAACGAGGATGTTTGCGTGATTTGATACAATCATTGTGTTGCTTGGATTACGTAGTCAAATTAATACGCTTTGGGTCTTATATTCCTCTTATTGCAATACTGAGGATCAATTGTAACTTATGTGTGTATTCTCATTTATCGCACTTAAATGTCACCAAAATATATCGCACTTAAATATTTGCAAGAAAAGTCACTAAAAGCAAAGGTTCTATTATATAT
>NNCF01126105.1:0-25796 GCA_002313205.1 Laupala kohalensis
TCACAACGGAAGGGGAATCGCCTCTCGCTACCCCTAAAGCCGCGGTGAGAAGTGAGAACCGCGCTGACGCAGCCACCTGCGTATAAACATTTCAATTTCCTTCGTTCGCGCAGTAGAAGTCGAATCGGCCACGCGACGGTTATGTAAATTAATTTAGAACCATGTCAGATTTATTTTTAGAGGACTTTATTACGTTGCTTCTGGGGATTTAGACGTAGTAAAGTAAGAAACCGTCGTGATTTTTGCTATTTCCTGAGTGCAGGTAGAGTGATACCTGCTTACGGGACAGATCCACGTTGAGACGAACCAGATCCACGTTGAGATCCGTCTGAAGTGTTGGGAGCGCCCGTCCCCTTATTCAGAGGCGTATCCCTCTGAATATCGGAAGACCTTTTATGTTGATTTGTGATATAGAGCCTCGTAAGGAAAAACTCCGGAGTTGAAAGCACGGGTCAAAGAATTGAGCACTCTTTCACCCGCGCTTGGCCAGGAAACCTGATCATTGCGGCCATGGGCTGCTCACCCACCGCCGGTCTCTGTAAAGGTTGGCCTGGTTTCTTCCTAATGGGATTATTGAGTTCTGACATGGTGGTCACTCGACCGACCGAGACATTTGAATCATATTTAGGTACGAACGATATTTGGTCCGATTCGCCTTCTCACGCCATAGCTACTATTATAACAGGGGGTGTAGAGTTTCTCCCACTCTCCCCTGTGTCTCTGTATGACGATACTTTTCCCTTAGCTTTTTGGATACCGGTCATTCCTCAGTCGTTCTTAGACTTAGGGAAACGTGAACTGTTGTGCTCACACAGAGCATGTCAGCTCATGGAGGAAGACCTCCGAAGTAGAGACGTGTGGTTTCAACAGGTGACCCAGGGCGGGTCACGAACTCCATATTTTTTCCAAGACGTGAGTTCACTTGGACAAAATAATCAATTAAGATATTTATATTCACCAGTTAATGGAAGTGTCCTCGGACACGAAGTAAAAGCGAGGTTTTCCGATGAACACTGGGTAAACCTCACGGGAGTGGATACTCTCCACTTTTCCGAGTCAGCATTACGTGCCGCAGGCAATACCAGCGCATTTTTTGTTAATTTTATTGCAAATCACGCGTGGCTTAGTTCTTGTCAAGTACGGAAACTTCACCCCACTCTTATCGCGCCTGCGACCTTGCGGGAAGCACTCCAACGGCTGGCCCGTCACCTCGGGGCGACCGGTTATCAGCTTGCGGTTCCCCTTGAAGACTTACTTAGATACTATTCGCTTGCTCTCTTCGACTGTGTTTTTACTGCTACGCATATCTTACTCGTCGCTTACATTCCTATTCTTCGTACTTCGTTAACTGACCACCGCACACTTCGTTTTCTTCCCACGCCTTACGCATGGAAGAACCAAACATGTGCACTTAATATTCAGGCTCGGGACATTGCTTACTTTCCTCGCGGAGGAGCTGTACGAACACTTTCTTGCGACACTTTCACTCGAAGCCTTTGCAAATTGCATCCGGCACCGCAGATGTCGTCAGCTGAACAGCGCTGTTTACAGCTACTTCTCTCGGGAGGAGTTGTTCGCGCTATCGCTGAGTCATGCAGGTTCTCGTGCCAGACGCACGTCGGAGCACCGGTAGTGCAGGCTTCGTCATCCACCTCGTACGCGATAGCTCATATCAGTAGTCCGCTTGTAGTTCAGTGCCCCCAGTCTAAAACCACATTTCCAACCGCACGCGCTAATGGAGCATTTAGATTACGTGTCGGATGCGCATGTAACGTGACGCATCAAAGATATGTATTAATCCCCTCTAAAGTGCCGTGTTTTTCTAAAAATACAACGCCCACGCTGTTACGCGAACTTCCAGCTACCTGGACGTCTCATCTGCAACTATTCCTTCCCCCGTATAAAGATCAATATTTTCCTACATTCTCGGAAAACATTAAGGTCACATCCACGCCGGAGGAACCCCACACACCACTCCCTCAGAGACTTCTCCCCCTTTGGGCGACGATTGTCTTGGGTTATCTTGTTTTGGTGGCTCACGTACCACTCCTTTGGTATTTAGGGTGGGCAATTTATGACTGCCGGCCAAAACGGGTTCCACGATGGAAACGAGAGAAGAACGACGGGTACGAGACCCCGTCGGAATTTCCCTCCCCAGGGAGTAGTTTCACGTCAGCTCGGGTGTGTTTCAGACGCGACCCCCTTCCTGAACCCCCCCATATATATGATAATATACGACCTTAATTATGGTCTTATTACGTAATCACTGGTTGCCACGGCTAAATTGCACAAACAAACTAAAACTTCTTTTCTGTAATGTGTGGTACAGGTCTTTTATAAGTTTCACATGCTCATGAAAAATAAAATGTTTGTTTTGCTTGAGAATTTGTACACACTGTGTTTATGGAGCGTGATTATCACTTGAATAATCCGCCTTCTTGGTACTGTAAATGAAGCGTGATTATTAATTGAATAATCCGCCCTCTTTCAAGGAAAAAAAAAACTTGAACTCATTCCTGTTTAGGAGTCTCTCTCTATATTTTTAGTCAGTTCTATATTCTTCTTTCTTCTTATCCCATCTGGATACACGAGGGACACATGTTCGGTCCAATGGAATCTCGTGCTTGTGAATTTTTCCTAATGTTCCGTATTGTGTTGTTCATTCAACCCAGAGTTCATTCGCTGCCCCTACGATCGGGCGCACGTCGTCCCGCCATCGCGATACGTGGCGCACCTGGTAGGGTGCGCCCGCCTCCATGGCCAGGGGTACTTTATGTGCCCCTATAACCCTGACCATCGGGGGCCATGCGAGGCCGCGATGGCGCATTTCGCGGAGTGCCCGGATTGGTCGGGTGAACCGCGGACGTTCACCTACCATGCGGCGTGGCCACCGGGGCTAACCATCAGCCCCGCGGACGCCCGGCCCGCCGCGCACCCTGACGAGGTCGGCGAGTGCTGGGACGACGCCGCCACGGCTCCGCTCGACCTCGCAGCGGCGGTCGTGGACCGCCCGGTCCTCCGTCAGGCGCCCGGCGAGTCGCGGGCTGCGCGCCGCCGCTTCCGGCAGGAGGAGCGGCAGCGCTTCGCGGCGCTCGGGGCTTACCCCCGCGCCGCACCCCCTCCCAACCGTGACGGCATCTACCGTCCCTTCCTTGCCCCCGGTCAGGTACTCCCTGACCTCCTCGCNTTTCTCCCCTCTAATTTCTTTCTTTCCCTTCTTCTCCTCTACGCCCTTTCTCTTACAAGCTTTCACCTTCCCTCCTGGTTGTTTATATCATTTGACACTTATGTCATTTTTGTTTGTTTAAAGCACCATGCCCATGACATGTAATGCGTGCCGGACCGAGCTCGCGGAGTTTCCTCGGATCGGGGAGCTCCATGGCTACTGTGTTTTCGATGCCAGCTGTCGTTTAGCAAAGCGACTGGTGTGCATCCAACAAGGACACTGGGTGACTTACCAGGTCCCCTATGGCATACTTCACGAATCGTACTTCTGCAAGCACTGTGGAGCATTTAGCTACATCTCCCGCCGTGACACTACAGAGTGCGACGCGCGATCCGATGGTGGGGAATGTGAATTTTCCCCCCGTCCAAGAAGTGATTACGCCACGAAGTAAATGAACTGACACACCGAATGTCGTCACGACTCGGGTGATCAATGCCTGCTGCGTCAGGTACTTCGCTCCCTATGTATCCATAGGATGTATGTACTTCGCTTTCACTATAAGTGACAGTTTATGTATTGTGTGTCCACTTGTATTATGCATTATGTATTATGTAACATTTATGTTTTTGCGGACACCTGACCGCCTGTCAGTGTCATATTATACTTTGTTTTTTCCATATTGTCATATTATCCAATATTTAAAAAAAAATTCCAATTATTTGTCAATATTATGTTAAGTTTAAGTGACTGAATGCGAACTTTGGTTTCGTAAATACGGTATATTCTCTAAAGATTAACTGATGATGACATGTACTATGTACTCAGTACTGTCAATTTTTATTGTTTTACTTCTTGCTATGTAATTAATTCGTCTACGGACAACGCTTTGAAGCAAGATGTTCTTCAAGGTATAAACTTTTACTATTTAATGCTTCAAGAAAAGAACTTTCACGGCCTAATAAATAATTATTGATGTGTTAGTTATCTGAAGATTTTTATGTACTCAAGAACTTCTGTCCTTGCAAGACATAGGACATACTTGTTTTGAACATTTTATTGGTATCTATTTTTCTGTATTACTTTTGTGATGTTTGTTAACACACGCCACACTATGTACCCAACACGTATTGTTGTAGTATTTCATTATTATGTATGTTTTTGTGCTCCTGTTTCTCCTTGCAGGTGTCTCTTTTTTCTGTTTGATTTTTGTTTTGCTTTCAGCTTAACTTTTAATGCGCTCCGCGCTTTTCTTTTGTACGTCGGGGTCCACATGTTCCATGAGTCCTCGGTTCGTTGACCGGCCGTGGGTCCGGCCGGCTTTAGAGGGGGGGCTATGTCACAAAGCGACATGATGCCTCCCTCAGAGGGCCTCTCGCCACGTGTGGGAGTCTCCCGAAAAGTTATCATTTGTTTAGTATCTCGCCAATTATGAGGACTGATAGTGGCATTTGGGTTACTTGCTCCCAACAGAGCCTCTCTTTCAACCTCGGGACCACTTCCTGTTTTTGTATGCGGAATAGATGCGTAGTTCCCCGGAAAGTGACACACAGCCTCGTGTCGACGCATGACCGTCATCCCATGCCATCCCCACTATATGCTGATCCCTCCCACTTTCTTAATAAACACATATTAACTTATGGACAACGCCCTTCCCCCTCTGAAGTTACTTGATGAACCGTGTGCAAATTTTCCATCTCTCCAGAAACCCCCCCCCATCTCAACACGACGCTGGGCCCTTACGGACACGCGCCGTTCCCACCTTAATTGGGTGTTGGCTCAAGGATTCTTTACCCCCTTAACACCCCGCGATCTTACTTAAGCGGTGGACAGAGCCACACCCGCTCTCAATTGCTCTTTGTACAATTGCTCGCTACTCGACTACGACGGGTCCACAACTACCCTGTGGACCGCCACTACTGAGTCATCTCTACACGTCACCGTGGCCACTGCTGCGGACCGCGCCGAGGCGAATGAACTCTCCGATGGTATGAAATGGAACACTGTCGGATCCCGACACTAAGCAGCCCTTATGGCAAGCTATGTCAGAACGCCGTACTCAAGTACGGCAATGTAATCAATTGTTTTTACGCCCACTTAGGGCCGAAATAAGTAATTAAATTCATTTAACCTTTGTGCATGTGTTATGATTTCAACCTCCTACTAAGACCATATGACAGGGCAAATGCCAAGCGAGTAAAGAGTCTTTCTAGCTCTAATCCTGACTATACCGTACCCACCAATGGGAATAAACACCGCCTCAANCCCTTTGTGACAATATCAACAAGGTGGAAGAACTCCTAAACGACGGGACATACTCTCCGATAAGTACAAACCCTCTTAGAAAGTTGAGGACTGAAGTCAATGCACTTATATGCAATACTTCATCCATACCCGATGAAACTAAACCATCCTTAAAAAGAAATAACAATGTCATACCTAGAATGTACGGTCTCCCCAAGGTGCACAAATCTGGTGTCCCCCTGAGACCTATAGTGAGTGCCATCAACGCAACCTCTCGCCCGTTTTCTAGCAAAATTTTTTTTACCACTGTCTGATACCATCTCGTCAACTATCAAAAATTCAGAATACCTTGTAGACGTTCTAAGTGACATAACTCTAGGCGACGAGGTACTCATGGTAAGCTTAGATGTCTCACTTTTCACGAAGGTTCCGGTCCGCGAAACACTAAACGTCATAGAACAACAGCTTGGACAGCGAGGCTTACCGTTAGAGTGGGCTAAACTGACTGAATTTTGTCTTAACTCCACTGTTTTCCAGTTTGATGGTAAATTTTACTCCCAAGAAGAAGGAGCTGCTATGGGTTTACCCCTTTCTCCTGTCATTGCCAACATCTTTATGGGAGCGTTTGAAAATGAGGTTATAGAAAATTATTAAAACCTAGAGTTTGGATGCGATACGTGGATGACATCTTCGTCATATGGCAACATGGACGAGAAAAACTTAACAGATTTTTGGATTTCATCAACCAGGCTCATATAAACATCAAATTCACTATGGAAATTGAATCCAATGGTCAGTTTCCGTTTTTAGATGATATTTTCCGCAATAAGAGGACTTGTGCGTTGTTGCAGTTTTCACTGCAACCCGTGGCCGAGGCAACCAGTGTCGTGCGGGTTGCAGTCTTCGTGTTGTTGTTTTTGTTGACTACTTTATCTTATGATGTAGTTGCTTTGAACTTAACGATCAAAATATAATTTTTCGCATTTATTTAAAATTTGTTTTCTTTAATTTTCGAAATTTAGACTATTGATCCGAACATTCTTGAGGGATTTCTCCGGGGCCGGCCGGAGGAAGCATCTACTCCACCGACATCGTCGTGTTGACCGCTGACTCCGTCGCCGACAAGTGGCTCTTCTCGTCGTGACGAACGATAATGAAGCATCGCCCCGCCTCCAGGATGACATCAGTGCCGGCTCCTTCGTTGATGGAGACTGCTTTTGCTGCTTCGTCCAAAATGCTGCCCGTCTCCGCGGTACCTCCTACTGGGGCATCAGATAACACCGACCCGAATATCAGCTCTGCAGAGGCGGTGACGAGACACGGATTCCTGAATCTTTCAGATAAGTCCGGTGATGCTGGTTCTACTACAAAAATTAAATGTGTGACCAGGGTCATTTCAGCTTCCCGACCGCATGATACTGCGACAATGGAGTGCGAGGACGCATGATACTGCGAAATTGGACACTCCGGCGAAGAAGATCTTTCGACCGAAACCGTCGCAGGAAAGGAGGCTCATGACATTAACAAATAGGTTTTTGCCAATAACGCCCCCACTATCGGCTAGGGACTCCAATGATGCAAACGGTAACACTAACGTAGATTCAGTTTCAGGAAATGGAGGGAGTGCTGCTCTCCTCCCAAATCCTTCTCCCTCCCCAACTACTACAACTACCACACCGACCTCCTCCAAAGCCATTTCAGGTAATGGTCGCAGAGGAGGCGACTTCTACATTGAGAACGTCGTCGACACCCGGGAGCTGCTGCGTGTTCTGCAGTCAGTTTCTAAATCTAGACTAACAGGCCGCAACACACGGCAGCACTTTAAAGTGCACGTGCCCGACTATGCTGACCATCAAGCGGTTGTCGGAAAATTGCGAATTCTCCATAGTGAGGACCCAAACACTTCATTTTTTTGTCGGGTTACCGAGGAAAGGCGGCACCGCTGGGTGATTCGAGGGCTTCAACCAAATGAAGACATTGAAAGCCAAGGGGTGAAGGTATTTCACCTTACTCAGCTACAGAAGAATGGGGAGAAAGGTCGTATACATCTCGGTCTCTACGTGGTGGAGATCGAACACACAGCTGTGCAGACTTTTAAAAGTAATATTCGGTATCTGGGCAATGTTCGCGTCTCGGTGGAAGAGTGTCACCGGCGCGAATGGATTGCCCATTGCTCCCGATGCCAGGCGTGGGGCCACACACGCAACCATTGTGAGCGGGATGTATTATGCCCACTCTGTGCGGGTCCCCATAGCTTGGCAAACTGCACTCCTCGGCCAACCAAGCTGACATGTAACAACTGCGCAGGTGACCACTGCGCCTCATGGTCTGGCTGCCCGACCTTTCTTGCGCTCAAGCAACGCCGAGCGGAGTAGCTTACTCGAGCTCAAGAACAGCGTGAGTCGGTGCAGGCAACACGTAGGGTCAATGCCGCAGCACACTCCACTCTGACTTCAGCATCTTCTCCTAGGCCAATATCGGTGTCTTATGCTGACATTGTTCAGGGCTCTCCTCATCTTCCATCTCCTCCTCATACGTCATCTAGTGCATCGGCTTCCTCCTTGTTCGTCGGGATCACCCCTGGGGACATTCAGACTCTATCTAAACTGTTCTCACTCCTGCAACAGTTTGATCTTCGTGCTATAATTGACGCAGTTAAACAAGTACTTCCCATACTATCCGCCCCTGGCCCGTTTCTCTCCAAGGCACTTACTGCCTTACAGGCTCTTTCTGGTCTCTTCTAAATGGCTTCCCAATCTATCACCTCTTTTGCGTTGTGGAACTGCCACGGCATCACCATCTTGAAGACCGCTGAAATTCGGCAATTTCTCTCTGACTTCTCTATCCATGTCCTTCTCCTTCAGGAGACATGGCTTACTCCCTCACTTAAATTTTCTCTTCCGGGCTATCACATTTATCGTGATGATAGACCCTACACTATACCAAATCTCAACCCCACGGTGGTACAACCATCGCTATTCGCAAAAATCTATTCCTCATACTCGTCTTCCAACTCCTCTTACTTCTCTTGAAGCCACGGTCTTGGACTTTGGCACTCCAAGGGGCCCAGTCATTCTGGTGTCTGCGTACCAGAGGCCTAAAAAGACTCTCGACAGTGCGGACCTTGACTCTCTCCAGAGCCTGGGTAACTGCATCGTCATCACCGGAGATCTCAAGTGCAAGCATACCGACTGGAGTTGCACAGTTTGTAACGCCAGTGGTAGGACTCTGGCAATCTACCTTGCACAGCATCCGAATTTCATCCTCCTTCCTCCCTCTGGATCTACCCATTTAGTTGACAATGTTCCCCACGACATCCTCGACATTGTCCTTCACTCCTCCAATATCTAAATCACCACTCCACATCCCCGGTTCGAACTAACCTCGGACCATCTCCCCATAGTTTTCTCCTCCTACCTAGGTTCCTTCCTTCACGATTTCAAACCTGCCCCGACTATCAAGACGGACTGGAGAGGGTACACCTCCCGGCTTAACCGGAAGGTGGATTCCCATCTCCCACTCACCTCAACCGACGACATTGACCATGCCATTTCGCACGTTACGAACCACATACTGACTAGCTTCCGACAATACAGTACTTTTACACCTACCACTGCCTCTCACCCTGACACTCCCCCAGATATTCTTGCTCTGGTGCGGGAACGTCGCCGTGCACAACGGCAATTCTACCGCACCAGGGATCCTGCTAACAAGGCCCATTTCCTCCACATGAGACGAACATTACGATACAGACTCCGTGAATTTCGTGCCCAGCAATGGCAAGACTATCTTTCCCGGGCCAACGTTTCCTCTTCCGACGACGTGTGGAAGATCCAGAGGACCCTCCGACACCCTTCCATTGCCATCACCCCTCTCCTCATTCCTGGTACGCCCACTCCCACCTACGACCCGGCCAGAAAAGTTGAGATCTTCGGCGAAATCTTAGAAACCCGCTTCTCGCCTCCAATCATTACGACCCACTCCCCTCCCTTGACCACCATTCTGCCCCCCCCAGACACTCTCACATCATCGAGAACCGGCTCCTGCGGATGGCTGTACGACCGCCTTTACGCACACCCAACTCTTATCCATTCTCTTTCTAAATTAGAACCCATAACGAAATTTATTTCCATCATGCCCGGAAACACATCCGGAAAGCATTCCACGACCCCTCCCCTTACAACACTTTCAGAAAATACTCACGTCATTTGGCACGCAGAGTCAATCCGGCCTCACGCCGAAAATTCCCTTCAGATATCTTCATACTACCTGTTCATAAGTTTTAATCTTCCAAAGTCTCTCTTCTTTCAATAATCATTAATTCTTTCCTTCTTCAAATTCTCCTGTGACTCATTCAAATTTCTTCTTCAAATTCTCTTTCAAATTTTCAGACCCTCATCATACTTCCTCTCTCCGTTATACCCCCTATATATTATTAACCCAGATATGAGTACATAAGTCGCTGGTTTCCAGCGGACATGGTGCTCGCTTTTTGTTTTAGGAGGCCGTGTTACAATTAAACCCTGAAACCATCCACGATGAGCGCCAACATGGTGTAGGCGTGGACAGATGCCTGTCCCAACAGAAGCTTAGAGCGTAACACGTTCGACCTCGCAGAGCACGACGGCGACTTAGGTCTGTACGACTCTGACATTACCCTGAAGGAGGCCACAGCACGATGGCCGAAACATTGGTAGTTACATCTACTAAGACGCGGTTTGTCCCGGACAAACAAGCTTATAATATTAAAAGAGTTTGGCACTCGAACATTTGTATTCTTTAGCGCCTCCCCCTCCCTCGTCGTCGTGCCGCTCGCTAACCAACGTGTTCCTGCTCAGCGCGAGTTGTTGCGCGGGCGACGGGGTTCGCTACCTGTGCTTATGACACGTCGCCCTCATTATCATCTTATTAAATGCGGACCCTTAAATTTCTTTCTTATTTCCAATGGAAGGTGGCATGTTCCTCTGAACAGTATGGTAATAAGCATTGTCCATTCTCCTCGCAGCAAAAGAAAAGTAATGAGGGAGGAGCATAAAGACCACGTGAAAGTTGAGAAGCCAATGCCAGCATTGCGAGATTGCCGACTCTTCCTCTCAGATTAAACACATGGGTGTTCTACTAGTGTCTGCAGAATCTTACGTTCTGACGCTGCCGCCTACATTAGTCGCTTCGTGCAGAACCGGAAAGAAGGTGAACTGAGGTCGTTGATATAAAATATGATACACGTGTTCATTTTCCAACTAGGATTAAAAGGAAAAGAGTATTCTTTGGGTTTTTTATTGTTTAAATAAGGTAGTAGTCGAATTTTGTCTTTGTATTCTATACTGAATTCTATTTTAGATGTTAATTTGAATTCACAAGTTGAATTAATGAATAAATACAGGTTGAATATTACAATTTACCATACAATGCTGTATAAATTTTTAGGAGGAATTAAGCTTCATAAATAAATGTTTTATGTCCATAAATAGCACAGATTACCGCAGATGATACTTGTCATTCAGTTATACGTAACATTTACTATTTTGTTTGAAACTGGATAGGAACACATTTTAATTACGCAGAAACATACAGTTCACTTATTTCTTTGCCAATTATCACTTATTTCTTTGATCTCAACGTGAACTCTCTGGTTCGTATTGCGTTAGTAGCGCTAACTTTCAGTCATGTGACTTTTTTATTACTACCTTACATCAAATATAGTTGTGTTTGATTAAAATGAATATTACTGTTTATTAATTTAGTGTTTTAGTCATGAAAATATTAATGTGCTGTTTTTCTTACTATTTTATGTTATAAAGATATGCAATATTTTATCGTTAACTACATAGAATAATACAGTGTTTTCAATGGTAGACTATAAGAAACGAGGTGGAAAATATTACATGGAAAACAAATTTTAGAAACGTTAGTACATTATGAAAAGGGCGTTGAAACGTTTTTCGAAGCGTATTTAAACGATACAAGAGATGGATACGAGCTTGTGGAAATTAACCTAATTTTAAACGTAAATATTCGTGTTATTACATAAGAATAAAGTCAAATATTTTTATAACCTATAATTACTGTAAAAGTTGTCCGATAAGAATGAGTCAAAAACTGATGCAATTATAAAATTACAACCATTTACATGGAAATTAGTTATGTTTAATATATTGACAAATATACTTTCCATAAATGATGCAGGCCCATCGCTGAACCGGCAGTAATTGATATACCGGCTGTGACGGTCAGCGAGCTTTATTGGATCTTTGGCTGGGAGGACACACGATATATCTGAAGTTAGCTTTTCCACAGGTTTTAGCAGCCTATGGTGGATGTTGCAGCGTGCAGTCTGGAATGGGTAGAGCTATGCTAGCACCCCCCCCCCCTACACACACACACACACCGGGAAAAGACATATGACAATTCCGCGCATCCGCTTCATTGTTACATCTCATTACTTTTCTTTGGCTGTTGGGACCACACAATAGCATTAGGTAGCAAATTCACAAACAAGCATTTTATTAAAATTATGGCAGTTCATTTAATCGTGGTAATCACGCGTTTTACTTTTTGTCTTGAAAATCAGACGAGCACCTTCGATGAAACCGGCGCAGTTTCCGGCGTGCGTTCTCCAGGACTGTCGTATTTACTCATACCACACACTTCAGCACCCTGCCAGCATTTTTTCACTGAATAGTGGGGGTTAATCCATGTCTCATTCAAATACACAATATGTCTTCCTTCTTCACGATAGTTGAGAACCGCTCTCAGATAGCGTGCACTCCAAGCAACAATATCGTTCTTTTCGGTCGTAACTGACCTGACATTCCTACACTTTTTAACTTAAAGCCCATCTGTAAAATCACTTTACGCAATGTTTCTTTGCTCCCTTGAAAGTTAATGGATTCCTTTGCCACATCAAGAATTGTCTTCAAAGTAGGAACTTCCTTTTTTAAGGCATAAAATTTGTGTGTTTTTCTTCTCAAAAAACACAATGTCCATGATGAGTCCATGTCCAACAATAACAAGTGGAGCTCTGGGTCTTTTCGTCCCTGGCATAGATAATTTTTTTCTCCCACAGTCAGTCCCTCTCTTCTGATATTTTTGATAAATGATTCCGGTCTGCCGACAATATACAAAACAATTTTTTTTAATATATGTAAATGTGGGATAATGACTCAAGTAAAATTGTAATATATTTCGTACCTGTAATTGTTATGCTCGATTGGTTGCTTGCTGAACAGGATACAGAAGACTATTTTTTTTCTTTTTCATCACAAAACTTAATAACTTTTCTAATTAAGTTCCTTTCGTCACTACGCGCTGTACTTGACATCATATCGTATAGACCCGAAAATCGCTCAGGCAACACCGTACACAGGTCGGGAAAAATTGACTACATTTTTGCAAGGACAGAACAGGGACCAGGGAAGGAATAGAAATTATGCTTTTAGTTCACAAACACTGCCCCACAAAATTGGCGACGCAGTAAATTCATAGCTCCGTAACTTCTATGTTTTAAAATGTGTCAGAGTGAAATTTAATCTGATGAAGCTCCTTTTTTATCAAGACACTCCCTTACTCGCTCTGCCGGGTTACCACTTGAGAGCAGCACTGTCGCGGTGAAAAGGGAACTTTTGGGCGCTCACTTGCTCTGTCTGATTTTGCTCTGCGAGGTGTTGACTTCGTCTACGTGCACGATAAGCAGCCATGGATATCGTCAAAAATTGATAAAAAATAATTCGACGTCTTGTTTCTATATCTTTTTATTCCTTTAGTCTCAGAGTGGAGTCCGACAGAGGCACAATGGAGTCGGACAGCGGAAATGTATATGTATGAAGATAAACGATTTTCATGAAGAAGCGCTTTACATAAATTACTTAAAAAGTTCAAAAAAAATTGATAGCCTGATTGTGAATTTTTGTTGAAGTAGAGAACGTACTTTTTGTTCTTGTCAGATCTTTCTTTTCATGGCAGCGAGTAAATAAACAGTAATTTCAATGATCTTTATTTATGATAAGAAAGGTCCCACACATGTTTAGCGAGAAACTGACAGTTTCCTGTTATTTAACGAATAATGCATGTATTATTTAACGATTAATGCATGTTTCGGGGATAATGGCGTTACCTTCAACGAACTATGACTGTCAATATTACATCTACAGAAATGAGAAAAACTCAGATTACTATCTTCTATGTTACTTTCATTTCATTTTTTGTTTCTACATTGATTAGAGTTAATTTCTCTATTGATTGATCATTGTTAATTTTTAATTTATTATCCGCGTGAGAGTGTAGTACGTACCATCAGGCGGTTAAGCAGTCAAAAAGTTTTTAATTGTTAACGAGAAGCCTTTCTTAACAAAAATCAAAGGGGTTTTATTCATTTAACTAGACATAACCAAAATTACACAGGCAAGTGATGATTTTACTCCTCTATTAAAATGTTTAACATTAATGTTCTTTTAGTATGTAATGCGTCTACTAACCTTGGAAACAACTCTAAGTATTGGGGCGTACGTATCCTTAGGGAAATAAAACATATTCTCTTCTAGTTGGGAACAGAACGGTACTTCCGAGCTGTCATTAACCTAACACGTCAGCAGCTAGCGAGCGATACATGCAGGCTCACAGGCTACAAGTGCCTCTAGTACCGCACCTGGGCCGCTACTTGCCGCTACACACAGCGCAGTAGCTTACAATTACAGACAATCACAGCGATCGGTCAGAACTCAGTGAGTCAAAGCTTAAGAGCTTCCTTTAGGTGCTACTTCCGCTCATCTTCACCAGGGATCCGTTTCATAAGTACAAGTAGTGTTCGTAACTTGTTACAAGCAATACTTAACAAGAAGTTAGTTACAAAGATTTCGCTTACTTGTCGGTAACAAGTGTAGTACCTTCACACTTGTCAGTAACAAGTATTGGCAGTCAGTCTACCCTTTCTCGTTCGATTCTGCGTTACGTAATGTCAAATTTTGTATTTCTAAAACATTCATTAATACACTTTTTTGGTGACATATTACAGGAAGTGTTAATTTTTTTACGTATTAAAATTATTTCAAGATTATCAACAATTACTTTCCAAACTACATAATAATAATTGAGCTAAAATAATGACGAATAACTAAATTAAAATATATAGTAAAATAAATATGGTTCTTTTCTTATAATAAGTTTTTGTAATACGCCTCTCTTTTTCCTCTACCTTTACAGACGTTATTCTTAAGCGTTCGTTAAATTCGTAAACCGACACAAATGTCAAGTTCATTCTTTCCCTGAATGTTTTCCTGTATAGTTGTACACGAATGAACATCTACAGATGAATAATTTGACCACCTCATATTAATAAAATAACACTTGTAACACAGTTGACCTACGTTAATAGCTAGGTAAGAAATTCTTGGTTGGTAACAAGTTTGTTTGCTACTATTGTGAGTAACCTAACAATGTTGGTGGGTTACAAGTAAATCATTTGTAAAATTGTAAGAATTCACTTGTAATTACAAGTATACCTTTGTGAAACGCTAATAACTATATTTTTACAAACTTGTGAAACGGGCCCCAGATATCAGCCACTTCGCGCGGCAGAGCGAATTGGGAGCTGTCTGTGCCGCCCCATCACGCTGGGACACCCTTAATGTGAAAACAAATGCAATTTTCGAGAAAATCAAGCAAAAACATCACGTTTCAAAATATCGGGGAGAGATAGTCTCACATATACAGACTCAATGTGCACTCCACCAATAATGGTTAAAGAAGCCTGTACGTTACGCGTCGATTACAGGTTCTGTGCTTCCTACAGAGTCAAAGTCGCAATGTTACCACCACCCGTTCAACAGGTAAACAGATTTGAACTGAAGGGTGCAAGATGGCACTTTTCCCTACTTTTTATGAAAAAAGTAGAAAACTAATTAAACCCAGCCATTTCCTGTCTCATTCACGTAAAACGTTTTCTCACAGTCACTCAGGAATGTGTTAAGGGGGCATGGGGGTGGACTCCCCTACATTGGAGGTGGTTAGATGGGACTTAAATTTTTGGTACAAATGTACTACTAATGCCTAACGACACCAAATGCAATGTTTTTCATCACGAATCGATTTAAACGTGAGAAAACGGTCAAATGTTGAAGGGGATGGCTCACTGATGGTTTCTTCCATTGATGAAAAACACTTAAACCAAGTTCCTTGGACGAGCACACACAATCCTGAGTTGTTTTGGAACATCTGGAATACACAATTTTCAGAGGGAGTGTGGGGGTCATCAGACATGGGTGATTTTTTATCTCAGCTTTTTCTTTTTTGTGGGTGGGGGTTAGGGCTCGTCAACGGCAAGGTCATTAGAGGCCTCCTTTTTCTTCTCAGCTACCGGAGAGCACATTTTTGAGTTTGTATACGTGAGACTAACTCTCCCCGACATGTTGAAGAGTGATGTTTGCTTGATTCTCTCTTCACTTTAAAGGTGTCCCAGCACGATGGGGGTGACATAGACAGCTGCCAATAAGGGAGTGTCTTGATAAAACATAGGAGCTTACTCAACCCAAATTTCACTGACACATTTCACAACATATTAGCCCCATCCTGGCCCGGGTTTTTCTCCGTTTTTCCTTCTGGTAGAGGCGGATTTATCATACAGGTTCTCTAGGCTGTCTAGGGGCGTGTTTATTGTAACAATAAATCGTGAATTTAGTGTTATTTCAATTCTTATGATTTTTAAACACTATACTCAGAATAATCTATAGTTCGATAATAACTTGTACATGTAANGCCTCTGCCTTAGGGCCCTTGATCGGAATTGATGGGATGGTCCCTTGCTTGCTTCCGGAGAGTAAATTAGTTTTTTTTCCTCCACGTGGTCATACGCAGTTTGTACTGTTTTTTGACAATAAATTTATTATGGAGCGATAAATTTACGGTGCCGCCCATTTTATGGGGTAGTTTATCTTCCGGGGACACAAATCCGTTGGACGGATAATAAAAGAGGCGAGCGGCATGCATTAGTGGATTTCAAGGGAGCTTTCGACAGTGCGAACTGGGAAACAATCTGAGAACGATGAGAATAGAACTCCCCTATTACTTATAAAATATACACTAATCCTACTTACTCAATACGTAGGATAGACATGCGTTTGTAGAAATAGAAGGAAAAAGGTACATAAGGGAAATAGAGGTGGGTTGTCCATAAGGTTCAACATCGGGTCCAGTTTTGATATAATTAATCATGAAATCCTCCTCAGTAAACTAGAAAATTACGGAATTCGGGGTATGAGATACAACTGGCTAAAGTCATATTTATCTGAAAGACTGCAAATAGTACAAGTATCCTACCAACATGAAAATCAAATAAAACATCACCAGTCTCAGCTCATTCATGTTGCTCACTGAATTGCACAGTGCTCCACCCTGGGAGCCATACTATTTCTTCTATGTATTAATGACATCCCATCCATCAAAAACCATAAAATTGTACTTTTTGCTGATGACACAAACATCTTATTCTGTGCAAAAACTGCTAATAACTTACTTAACAATACCAAATCCACTATTGCCATCCTAATCCAATGGTTCCACCAAAATAAACTCATAATAAACATTGACAAAACTTGCATAGTTTCTTTCCATAGTTCTCATTCATCTAAACAATACACACTTAACATCGAATTTAATGGTAACCACTTCATCTTTAAACAAACAACACAGTTCCTAAGATTAGCTATTCAAGATAACATGAAATGCAACTGTCACCTAGAAATACTGAATATGAAACTCAGCACAATAAACTGCACCATCAGAGTTCAAACAGAGAATTGCACAACAGATACCCTTTGAACAGCATACTATGCAAATGTCCATTCCATTCTAAAATATGGTATAGTATTTTGGGGACAAGCACCAGAAACAAAACCAACTTTTAGATTACAGAAGAGAATAATACAAAGAATTACCAACTCTAATGAACTTTCTTCATGTATTTGAAAAGTTGAAAATACTTCCATTGCCATGCACATATATTTTTGAAACTTTGAACATTATAAAAAAGGATCTACTAGACAAAGAACCACTCTACAAATTTATTTCAACTGTTCATGTTCACAATACTAGACAGGCCATAAATATCCATCAACCACATATAACATCCACTCTTAGCCAAAAAAGCACTCATAATGCAGGTATACAGCTATATAATGTGTTTCCACTAAATCTCAAAACATTAATACACTGAACCCATTCAAAACAAAACTCAAATAATTCTTACAACAAACTGAACTACATAGTACAAGAATTCCTCAATGACAAGAACTAATGTATGACATACAATCTGTTGCAGGTAATATAAATTAGTACAAAGGTGCAGAAGGTGACCCATGATGCAGGAAAAGAACTAACAACATAAAATTATACTTTTAGCATAAATATAGACCTTTATATTGTTGTTATTCTTTTATGTAAATATTGTTATTGTTACTAGTTAGTACTATGACTCACCATACATCATTGTTATGATCTAGTGGTTCAATAAATTATAATTAGTTCTCTGGAATATATTTTGGACAATTTTCTAAAAGACCTAGAAAAAAAAACGTAGCATGTGCTGCTGATGAAGTCATAATGACACAGGGAAAGAGCAGACATGACCTGGAAAGGAAGGATCAAGAGGTATTAAATTATAGTGTTGTACAAAGTGATAGACTGCATTTGACGATATCACTAACCAAAACAACTGCAATGTGGTTTGCAAACACGAAACTGAAAAGACGACACCCAGTGTTTAAAATAAAAGGAGGCAAGTTGAAAATAGTAAGAACTGCGAGATATTTTGGAATACAAATAGACGAGATCACAATTTTGGAATCATTTAGAAAATATGGCAACAAAGGTTAGAAGACTCTACTATGGACTGATGAAAATAGGCTACAAGAAATTCAGCACCACAAACAAGGATCTGGTGATCTTCTATAAGTCTATGTTCAGTCATGTGTTATGGATGCCCTGTACGGGGAAGACTAGGAAACACATACTTGGAACGGAAATGGAGAACCTTCAAATACTGTTTGTTACGGTTTATAGGTTGTTATGCAACAGTATCAACAGTGACCCGGGAGGTGATTTTAGGTATTTGGCCGATTGATCATCATGTGCAGAAAATAACATGCAGAGAAATTATGAAAAAGAAAGGCAGCGTGCATTCCCCATGGTACAAGACAGGCCCAATGGAAGGAAATACAAGCGTGGGAAACTAGATGGGATGTGATAGAAAAGGAAAAGAAGTGTTGTAGATACATACAAAATGTACAATTTGGGGAGAGAAATAAAAAGTGATTTGACCCCATCCCAAGTTTACTACAATTTACAATTGGACACAATAAGATTCAGATGTATTTGAAAAGAATAGGTAAGACACACCCAGAAACATGGATAGACTACAGAAGATGATAACCATGTGCTGTGGGACTGTGACATCTATGGAGCTGAGAGCGGGGAGGTTTCGACAATACGAATAGGAAGAAAGGACATTAACATTACAGACAAGACATCATTACTAAAAGACATATATGACATGTTAGAAGACTATGTGGCTACACTAGGCTTCATAATGGTGGCGATGAAGAAGGTGGATGCTGAGCCTGCCTCCTCACTTGCGAGAAGAGGTAAAATGGGATCATCAGTATAGGGGAAGGAGATTTACAAGAGTACCCTGTAATACTATGTTGAGGGACAGGGTGAATATATTTATTAGAAATTATTAACATGTGTGTAATTCTTTGTAAAGTTTTAATTTAAACATTTAAAATTTTTAAAAAAATCAATGCTGTCAGAATAAAAATTTGACGTGGCATGTCTGTTGAAAGTAAATCAGAATTACACATTATCCAGTGATACATTATAATATAAATCATTTTATTACAGTACAAAATATTAAAAATATTTTCCATACTTTCCATAATAAAGAAATATACTATTCAATTTTTCTAGCTTGAGTAAATTTATTGATGAGAATCAATGTTGTGTTACAAATAAATATACATGATCCATTAGTTTTAGTAGTCGAGCATCATTTTGCCAAACTCCATCCCATACTGGCCCAATTGATCAAGTATATAGAATATGGCCCACAGGCTAAGATGAGTTGGACAGTGCTGGAGTAAGTAATATGTAAGTCACACATATTTTATGGTTTATCATGTACTTCATTCTTCAATGAAATTACATTGCGATTGTTATCATTATTCTTTATTTTCTACTTAGGTTCCAAAAATACTAGAATGTATGCAATATCTTTATAAATAAATAATATTATTTTTTATATTAGGGACAGAACAGAGGTAATTATCAGCTCAACGTCTGGCTGCCTTTGGAATGAGAAGGGTTGGGTCATGAGGATAACCAAGGATTTTAGTTTTGGGTAGGGGCATAACTAGGGGGTGAAGTGGATTGTGTGGGTATGATACATACATGTGCTAGTGTTTCCACAACACTGTATTTACAGATTTTTATGGAATTAGCTGGATAGGTAGTTTGAAATGAAAAACATGTATTATTTGTTTTAATACTAGCTTCTTGGCACACAACCTACCACATTTGAAAAGTAATTCAGAATGAGAACAAGAACCTTTGAAACATGTTCTCATTAAAAAACTTTTGTAAACTGTGGCCAACCAAACTCAAACAATATATATATATATATATATATATATATATAAATGCAATAGCAACTGCACTAAGTTCACAAAGTATTATAACTTAGTAAATAAAAAAAAGTTCAGAATTAGAATTGAAGGATCTGTAACATTCAGAAGACGACAATGTTTGGTCAGTTAATTTAATTGATAACCTACCAGGAGAAAAAATACTGATACACATTGAAGAATTCATTAATTTAATACAAGAATTGTCCATGACCACAAAATATAACAAAGCCAGCATTTATATACACATTACGTAGACAGAATAATGTGTCAGTGTTGAACAACTGAGTGTACTAAAACTAATAATAATATTCCTAAAAGTATAATATAAGACACTCCCAAGTAGTAATCAGAGAAAATGTATAATACAAAGAACGTGATTTGTCACTCAAAATTGTTATGGGGGAAGTGCCAGCACTTGACCTCTTAATACACTGTGTATTTTGTGAGACAATGTTTACAGGCTACAATACTTACATTACTATATGGAAAAGAGTCTGAGGTAAGTTGTTTAGCTTGTGATACTTGTCTACAAATTACAATATATGTACAACTGTCAGAAATACACATAATGCAATTAATTTATAAAAATTAACGTGGTAATGAAGATTTCAAAATTTCACTCAGTGTTACTGGAGAGACAAAACAAACCCTCAAATCCCTCATTCTTAATGTGTACAGTTTCAGGCACACAAATCATTGCTATAAAGCACATAAATTCTTTTAATATAAGGCATGGTTCCAAGTAATTTCAATAGAGAAAGATACAAATAAGAATCTTCTCATTTTTTTTCTTCTTATCTACACCACACTATAGGCCAAAATAACAAAGCCATACTATGACTATGAAAAGTTCAAATTACTGGGCTGTTCGTGCTTGGAGTTGAATCCATTACTTGTTTATCAAGGTGAAGCACTCAGGAGACCAAAAGCTTATCTTTACTTCCTCTAGATGACTGAATAGAATAAATATTTGTACAAATGACAATTTTCATACCCATAGTAATATAATAAATCTGCTTAAACTTGTGTAAATACATCATGGAAATGCTCAAACCAAGACATAATGCACTTTTGTCAGGTAAGGATTTAACAAAACAAATATGAAAAGAACTGCAACAGATCATGGCATAAAATTTTAAAAACAAGAAATCCAACTTAAATCTGGACAAATTTAGTCCTTTATGCATAACAAGAAGAAATTCCAATGATCTCATACACAAAAATTACATCTTTCATTGTTTAAAATTGGGGCAGCCACAAAAAGTTTCCTGAAACAAGCACAGTTAAGATTACAGGTTCATACTTCAAACTAATTAAAACCATCTTCAATCCTCTCTTCTTACCCACTGCACAATATCCCTGCAAGGTGTTGTTTCTAATCACATTTTACAAATTACACTATTTATTTAAAAAATGTAACTTCATAAGCAAATGTAACAGGGCACAACACATAAAAATGTATCATTCCCATATTAGATCATTTAATGTTCTTGAAATAACTAACTGAACAACTGTTCAGTTGCTCTTTCAAGATCCCAGTTATATGAAGATAATGCAACTCTAGCTTCATGTGCTTCTATGCCCATGTCCGTTAGTCGACGGATCTTCATGTCGAATTCAGAGTAATTATGAGGTCCTATAGAAATAAAGAAAAAATGAGTCAGAAAATTTCAAATCACTATTTTAAGGGCAACAAAATTAACATGTATGTTTAAGGACAAAGCAACAAGACTAAGTACAACAAACAAAATGTTATCTAGGTTACTGAAATATTCCACAAGTATGAGAAATACAACATATTCTATTTAACACTAAATGCTATAAATTCATGCCCCTGTCAATCCTTGCACTTGTAAAAATGCACACAAGACATCCTTACACACCTTGCACACAATATACAGTAATAAACCTCATCACAGACACAATTATAATGGATTAAATTTTCAAGTAAATATTTAGTGCAGGAATAGAATCTGTGAGATCTCACATATTTAATTCATTATAATTTTGTCTGTGTAACTACACATATAGCAGCATTACTTTGTTAAAGACAAATATTCTCTCCTAATAAAGTGAGTGGCAGAAAAAGGCAGAATTTGATGTAATCCTTTTGTAATATAAATTGCAAGCCCCACACGTTTTCTGAGTTGAATGGATGGTGAACAGATCAGATGGTAGATCTGAAAGATTCAGGGACATAGGTAGATTCCCGCTCAGGCCACTAAATGTTAACCCAAAAATCTATCTTAATTCCAATATAATCCCTCCTTCTTTATGACCAGTAACAAATATAATTGAGGTAGATACCAAAAGCAATGGGAAATTCATAAAGGGCACAATAATAATTTTCTTTGGCAACTACACAGTTTAGCGCAATGACCTCACTAAAAAGTCATTATGGCACAACAATATATTATTTACAATTGTTTGTCAATTTTATTGCAAGACATGAAGGCAATGGCAGTTCCAGGTCATGCCCAACTCCCATGAAAAAGAGGAATTTATTCCATTTTATTATAGTTTTTCATGCTTAGTTTATAATATTATTGTCTGAAAATAACAACCTTTTTGAATATGCCAACATTTAGAAATAGATATCACCTTCAAAGCAAGAAATTAAAGTTCAAAGGTTGACAAAAATGATACTAGATATATCAAATACCGTATTTACCCGAACCCCATTTTTTTCGATTTTTTTTGGAGGGGGGGGGGGACTGTATTAGGAGTTTAGGACGGGGAAACTGCTAATTCCAAGTTTCGTGAGTGATAACGAGTTAAGCGAACACGAGCCGTATACGTAACGAAACACAAATAACATCGATGATGGCGGGATTCGAGGCTTATTCGAAGTGGAAATCGAACTGGTCCACGTCGTCTAAGAATGACTTACTGTCGTCGTCGTGCCGACCGTGACACACGATTTTTTCGAGAGACGGATATCATCTTCGTCACAACGAAAGTTGGGCGATCGAAGATGCTTCGACGCCAACATCAAACGGCAAGTTCTGAATAATGCTCAGACATGTAGAAATAAAGCAGTGGAACGAGAATTCGAAGTAGAACCGAAGTCCATGTGGATCTGGCAATGGCAAGATAAGAAGTTTGACTACACCAGTTAGCTTAGTTAGCTTTTAAAGTACTTTTGATTATATTCGTACTTAACAGTGCCAACCGTTTCACATAGAATTTTGAATGAGCATTTCCCTTCAGAAAGTTCCTTTCTCTCAACTTCATTTCTTTCTCTAAATTTTGCCTCCTAAAATAAGGGGGGAACTATATTTAGGGGGGACATAATCGAGTAAATACGGTACTATCTGTTTATTTTCTCAAGCTTGGTTGGGTCTGCTACCTTGTTTGCAGGACTGTCTTGTGTTCTGAATATGTGAATACTCTAAAACTGGAATTAATGTACGATTCAACATAATGGAAATTTCAATTGCTCATGTTATTTATTTATTTTATGTCTTTTGGTGAGATTCAAGCTTGTTCTCCCATATAACCATTACACTTGGGGAGAGAATTGGGAAGGAGAGATGTTGGGTTGCTGGGGAATTTATGGTATCAAACCGACATTTGTCTGGAGGCGTTTTTTTAAATTGTGGCTTTAGGGCTCATTAACGTCTAGGTCGTTAAGAGTCCTTACATTTGTATGGAGTAGGTGAGGAAAACCCTAACTGAAAACCTCACCTAATTTGGCCGAGCAAGATTCACACCCTACCGCTCAGCAAGATCACAGAAGCAAAGGTGCTACCACTAGACCACCGTTATTAGCATATTCGTAAGGTTCTCGTGTTAGCGCATTCTTGTATGAGGCATTCTATTCGCAAGGTTTTTATGTTAAGTTTTAGGTTGCAATGGTAAGTACATCATTACTTCATCAATTTATTGATTCGACATGAAATTAATTTATCACTGTCTATGTCATGAAGAAGAGGGTGGAGGAGATGAGGGAGGAGGAGGAGAAGAGGGAGGAGGAGGAGGAGAAGAGGGAGGAGGAGGAGGAGAAGAGGGAGGAGGAGGAGGAGGAGGAGGAGAAGAAGAAGAAAGAGGAAAATGAAAGATACCCTAGCGTCGGGATCGAAAATAACACGAGGTGACCAAGGAAGGTCAGAAAAGAACAAGAGGCGAGAAAGGAAGGAGCCTAGCACAAGTAAGTGGAAGTAATGCCAGACTCAGCTCGGGGTCCCGTGTTTGCCAAACACGTACTTACTAAACGTAAGTCCTCTGGGGGGAAAAAGTGCCATTTTGCACCCTTAAATTCAAATTATTTTGTAGAAAGGATAGTGGTAGCATTGTACGTTGCAGGAAACACAAAACCTCACAGCGATCGACGTATGACGTACAGATTTTTCTTACCATTAGGGTGGGATATACACCCACTGAGACAACGATGTGTCATTCTCTCGAATTATTGTTCATGTCGCAGTGAGCCTACAAAAGTGCTACCCTTTTGCATTAGTAAGTGTGGTGGGTTTCATCACATTCCGAATCAGGAAACATAAGAGAAATAATTGCAAATGACAAGTGACTGTCTGAAAACCATCGGAGACCTGAAAGGAGAGAACCTACTGTAGTGTTATGTTTCAGACTTGCACTAAGCCTGTTCCTACTACCTTAGCAGCCTCTAACAATTGCTACTATGAATGGAGACATTGTCACTGATAATTGTGTGAAGACTAATATGATTTGTTTATTGAACACACATAATGTCAAAAATATTTTATCTGTGTCAGCCTAAATGAAAAAAAGCATAGAACAAATTATTTTGGTATATGAATTTAATTTAAATTGTTTTAAGCATAACCATTACAATTATATCAATCAGAACCTTTTATTTTAGTATTAAAAAATTATTTTAAAACCCTTTAACAATAATACAATCCTAAAATAACTCCATATAATATTTTCTGAAAGTCAAACATTTAAAAGAAAAAAGAAAGAATAAGAAGGAAGTACATAACTACAAAGTTTCACAATTATTTATTGAAAAATATAAGTGTTATGATTTTCTCCCAAAATATTAGCAAGTTGCATTTTGTAATCTCTGCTAGTTCGATACGCCAAATTTTCGAAACTTTGAAAGACTGTAAAACGAAAACGGTCAGAGATAAGAAACTAAAATTTGATATGGCTTACTGTATTTGCAAGGAGAATAAATAAGCCAAATTTCATAAAAATCAGAGATGGTGGGTAAGTTGACCTGGATGAATTGTAATGGAATGATTGTAACTCTTTTGAGTTGCCTATCTATAATATTTAATTTGATTTGACTCGGAACATAGTGACAGAAGAATGATGAATGAACGAATGAATAAATCAATCAATAAAAACACAAATATATGTGTAAGAAACAAGAAATAAATGTCACATATTTGATAAATATAAGGACATATAATGGCTCTTGAAAACCTATGGAAGATTCTGTATTTGGATAGTAATAATTCTTTGCATAACTAAAATACATGAATGAATAAGCGTCATCAAAATAATGAGTAGCATCTACCAAATGGCCATACTCAAAACATTTTGTAAAATAACTGCCGAAAAGTTTTCATTCATAAATATAATTATTCAAATTTATGATACAGAGATTCATAAACAGAAGAGGAGGAAGAAGAAGAAGAGGAGGAAGAAGAAGAAGAAGAAGAAGAAGAAGAAGAAGAAGAGGAAGAAGAAGAAGAAGAGGAAGAAGAAGAAGAAGAGGAGGAAGAAGAAGA
>NNCF01126105.1:27556-47574 GCA_002313205.1 Laupala kohalensis
CGTAATTTTGTCGGTTTGCTCACTCTGTATTTGTTTTCTTTTATTCATTTTTCATTGTTCTTTCCTTTCTTTATTTCAACAACAACCAAAAATACACTTCTTTCGATACTGTTTCACCCAATTATTGTATACTTTCATATTATATTTCTATTTTTATTATTGTCATTTTATGTACATTTATATTTTCAGTGTATGTTACTGACGATGGCTGCTATGCAGCCAAAAAAGCTTTATACCAATAAAACAATGAGCAACATAGAAACGCCTTTTAATTTATTATGATTTGATAATGTTGCTAAAGCTCCACAATTACCAAGTATTTTACTGGGACACACACGTCAATAGGTCATTCTCTGTATAAAGAGCAGCACTCATACTATTTTCATACTTCCGTAATATGATGTTCAAATTTTATCGAAACATTGTGTAACTTGTTTTATTCTAGTCGTACTTCTATGATTTATATAATGTTTTATTAAACTGATATCAATCACACATGACATTGTCTCTCTGAATTGTTTGTCATCGCCTCAACCGCAATCATTTTTGACATTTTTTAGAAATCAATTACCTCTCAATAATTTTTCATTAGTTTGGCTTAAATATGATATACTACTATTTAATATTCAACTCAAGAAGTGTTAGAAAACCCTCCTTTTGAATAACTCTGGAAGAGGTAAATATTTCACAAATACTTGTACAGATCATAATGTTGCTCTCTAATGACAAGTAGGAAGAACCCTTGAAAAACAATTATGCTGGACCGTATGGGTACGAAAGGATGAGAAAGTAAAGAATTCTTTTATGATTTTAAGGGAACTCAAGATGATTGGTGTGCACTCAATAAAAGCTTCTGCTCTCTCATAGTTAGACATTACGTGGGACTTGGAACTCAGGGGATGATAATATTTTGTGTTTAAGCTAGTACAGTTAGACAGTGGCCCATCCACAAAGATTCACGAAGTGAACCAGGTTGTGTGCATGGGCCTTTGATTCCGACAAAATAGGATCATAATTAACAAGGGGGATCTCATAACAATAAAAGGTAGAAATATCCAACTTGAAAAAAAAAAATCTATAATTAGGAGTTAAAAAATTATTTTATTTAGAAATTGAATTAAGATGGAAAATTGGCTTTGCATATAGACATTATTTTCCAAAAGAACCTGGTTTTATCCAGGATCAAATGTTGAAAATAAATAACAATTTTTCATTGAATCATTATTTAGAAATCATTTGAATTGAAAAAAATGTTTTCATGAAAGTTTTAAATCTTACCTCCTGCATATATAAATGTCCAATGACGAGCTGTTCGTTTGAACATATCTTGATTTTCTTTAAATTGCTTAGCTACTACAGCATCTTGAGGATCATCCGGCTCGGCTGCAGCCAAGAGAGCTTGCAACGAAAGCAGAACTGTCCGCAAAGTCATGGCTGCAGCCCTGCAATTCATTAATTCTTTTATATATGCATAGCATCGGTTCCATTTTCACAAATTTAACAAAATTCTTCAAGACCATTGGAGTTTTTTTTCCTTAAAAAATTGTGTGTGCATAATTAAGCATTTAATAATCCAACAATGTCAATTTCACTCATTCTTAACACATTCTAGCCAGCAGGTATGTATTATTACAATAAATTTATTATTATTTTTTGTCTCAATAACCAGTATCTTTTCAAATTATTTTGATTAAATAAAACCGAACAATTAATATACATAATTATTACACAATTTACAGAAAAATATTCTAGGCTTTTCTTCTTAAAATATTTAAGTAAAAATTTGCAGTGGAGCACTGATCTGCTGGCTGTTAAATTAAATTCCTGGAGGGGTCATAAAATTTTACTTCTGCCACAATTTAAAATAATCATTGCTTCACCTCGTAAACTATTGATTTTAACACACACCACATACTTAAATGTTATATACAAATAAAAAATGTTCAAAATGTTATAATTGCATCATAAGTTGAAGAAGCAAGAGAAAATAATATGAATTACGTACATCATGCATAAAATTTAATTTTGTTCAAGTTCCTTCCAAACTTCCTACATAATATTAAAATTAATAAAGTAGCACATTTAGACACCTCTTCTAGAAAACATTTTCACACTTTATGACCTATTTTCTAAACAATTAATCTTTTTAAGCAACATCACTCTCACTCACATTCACTCTCGCACTATATATTCACACACACACATACATACACGCTATCCTAAATGGTTTGAGGTAGGTGACCACTATGAATGGCATTATTACAAAGGGTACTAGGAAAGTTTTGCAATATGATGTAACTGAGCCGCAGGTGGCTGCATGCTGCTGTGTACTGAGACATGTTCATACTTGCACAGTAGCCGTAGCGCCATGTCTATGCGCTCAGTTGTTCACTAGCAGTGATAGTTTTAAGTGATTGCTGTATTATCGTGGTCATGAAGTGAGATATGGGCAGTTTTACAGTATAACTTCGTGCGTGGTTTTAACGTAGACCAGTGCTTAGAAGAAATGACTGTCGCACTAGGTGATGTTTGTCTACATCGTACAACTATATTCAGGTGGTACAGAGAATTCCAAAGGGGAAATTTCACTCTGAAGAACGCTAAAAGGACGGGAAGACCACGAATGTCAGTTACAGAAGAAAACATTACTGCCATGAGGAGAATGCTTGACAAAGATAGGTGAGTGACCTATCAGCAGATAGAGGATACCTTAGGCCTAAATGCACCAGCAATTCATTTGATTCTGCATGAGCATTTACAAGTGAAGAAACTTTGTTGTCTGTGGGTGCCGCATAGACTGACTGAAGAGCAGATGTGGCGACATGTGATTTGGTGCTGGGAGATGCTGAATATGTTTAATAAGGGACAATCTCGGTATGTCAACAGCATCGTGACAGGTGACGAGACGTAGATGTACTATTTTGATGTGCCGACCACGACTCAAAACAAAGTTTGGGTCTTTGAAGATGAGGACACACCCGTAGCTGTCAGAAAATCCCGATCTGTAAAGAAGAAAATGATAGCTGTATTTTTCAAATCGAGTGGAATTGTGGAGCATGTTGTTTTGGACACACAGAAGACAGTCACAGCTAAGCGGTACATTGAACAGTGCCTACCCAAAGTCATAGAATCTCTGAAGAACCTGCAGCCAAAGTCAAGAATGGACACCTGGTTCCTCCATCCTCCATATTTTCCTAATCGAGCCAAAGCCTGCACAGAATATATGACACTACAGGACTCAAACTTCTTGAGCATCCTTCTTACAGTCCAGACCTTGCTCCCTGCGACTTTGCACTGTTTCCGCATGTGAAAATGAAGCTGAAGGGGATGCAGTTTTCAAGTAATGAGGACCTTCTAAGGGCTTGGGACAACAAGTGTGCCTTACTCTCTAGCGAAACTTAGCACAGCTGGTTTAAGGATAGGTTTCAGAGGATGGAGAAGTGTATTGTATGTGGCGGAAATTACTTTGAAAAAATTAAATAAATAATGCTGTATTGCAAAAATTTCATAGTACTCTTTGTATTTATCTTAAAGAACTCAACAGATATGTCCATGACAACGTATGTCTATCCACAATGGTTAACCTAATTTATTGAAAAAGAGTTATTAAAATACATTGGTTAAAAAAACAAAATACTTCACCTGAAGAGAGTAATTCAAGTAGGTAAAAATAAATCCTTAACAAATTTAATGCATTCTGTATTTTGTGCAAGTAAAGATGAAAACAGTCTTTAAATCATAAGATTTTGACAAATAGTTAATATTTTACAAGTGTTTTAGTTTTACAAGCAACAGTCGCCACCGCTGCCACTGTCATGTGGTGTCTCGGGAGAATCAGGCAAGCATTAGATTGGTGTGATACCCCGCATTAGGTGCTTCACATGAAGCCAACACTTTTGACTTGCCATTTTCAACTCTTCAGAATAAAGAAGAGTTGAAGTAAAAACACGTGCACAGTCTAGGCTAGCTAGTAATCAATACTTCTTAAAATGTCTGGTTAACATTTGTAGAGTAGCAACTTATAAGGGAATTATTGAATGATCAATAATTCATTTATTTTTTATAGCATTTTTACAATAAGAGTAAATGACATCTACCATACCCCCCTACGTCATAGCCGTGGTGAGAAACTCAAGCAGTGTAGCTTCATCAAACCAATACTCTCCTCAGCAGAACATCTGAAAAAGCACCACTGAGGTGAGGCATGGTTTTCACTGAGGTGGTATTTTCATCTCAGCAAGCCTAGTAAACTGTGCACACAAAATTATTTTGACATTTAAACGTATGATTTATGTTCTTCAATTTTACACAATTTTCACCCCATCACACATCAAGGGTCATGGAGCATGAAAGGGGTGGTACGTATATTAATGCAAAATTCCACATTGATACATTTCAAAATATAAAAGTAATGACGAGATGAAACAAATGTGCTGCTAATTTTACCTCACAATGTGTATTTCTACATAACATAATATGGGATTTTAAATTCTTTGCCCTGTTGGCAACAAAGTTCTGTACCTTTAAAGAACTAAGCCGTATTTCAATTCATCCCGTAATATCATTCTCAACAAAATAGTATGCAAATGTTAAATCTGATACGAAATGAACACTCAGAATTTATGGTTGTCTACCCATATGTCAAACAGATTTAAAATGAGAACAATAATAATCTGATCTTCCCTTAACTCTTAGTGTTATTTTCTTTTCCAAAAAAAGGGGGGGGGGCAAGAGCAGATTTTAGTGTCATGTTATTTTCTTTTGCTCTTCAGCGACTACACAAAAAGACAGAATTTGTGAGTCTGTGTTTTTGCAGTGTGGCCGAGAGATGAATAGGACAAGGGCATCAAAATTCAGCACACATTCTACTGGAAGGGTCTGATAAGACTACCCAAAGATTTTTGAAATTGAAATTATATTCTTTATGTTCTATTTTTAATCGTTTCTAAATGACATTTGCCAAGTGCAAAAAGGGATAAAAGCTTCATATTTCAACATGTTTCTTCTCAAGGATGAGTCAAAGTACACAACCTGGCAATTTTTATAGAAATTCAATTATGATTTCTTATTCAACATTAATCCTCCCTATTGCACAGGCATTCCAGCTTCAGAATTGGGCACACAGGTTCAGCAGGATTTGTCTGAGTGGACCTATGAAAGATATTTTTGAAATTTGATACCCAGATTTCCTGGCTTTTAATTTTTTTTTAGCATTTCTCAGTGTCAGCCAGAGAGTGACAAGACCAAAAGGCCAAGAGCTTAAAAGACTATGCAAGCTTTCTCCAAGGTGGGTCCCAGAGCACCACCCAGCAATTTTTCCCCAAAATGTGTGTGGAAATAATGTCAAAGATAAAAGTGAAACTTCGCTTCTTCATCAACGACTTTTCTGATTCTTTGCAACAGCAGCTTCTATGCGACTTCATCAGCGATCGCCCACTGGTGATTCATGTACCACTGCTTGTTTGCGAGAAATCTTTGAAAGTCATAAAAAAAACTTGGCATTAATTTGATCTTTAATTAATTATAAAACAATAAATGATGTTTAAAGAAACAGGGTTTTACTGGTGTGCATTGCCATATGAAACTTGTTTCATGAAATGCGAAGAGTTTCATAAGAACATGCACATCCGTGAAACCTCGTTTCTTGAAACTCATCTTACAATAAAATCTTGTTTTATAATGAATAAAAGTAGAAATTAACACCTAGATTTCTCAGCTAAATACAAAATTTTCTTATGGACTGTGCAGGTCCACACTGTGGACTGTGGAGGTGATCGCTGATTTAGCGAAAGCAAAATTTCTCGCCAATCTCTAGTATAATTTTCACAAATACTTCTCCACCACTTTTTCTACCTTTATTTGAGCTGAGTTGTACCATTCAAACTTCATTTCTAGCTCTACTTCAATTCATCATTCAAACTAGAATCTAACAGAATCGTAGTGTTGCATGAAACACTGTGTGTGTGTCCCATTGTTTTAATAACTTCATGAAATGTGTTTCATCAGTGTGCATCACGCATGAAGTTGGAGATTCCGAAACTTTTAATTGAAGTAAAAGAGATTTACGTAAATGAAAGACATCAGAACAAGAGAAGTCTTGTAACATGAAGTATCGAGTATAATGTATTGAGCACCAAGTTGTTATTGAAAACTCAAACAATATTGAGAGAGGAAAATATCTAAACACAGTTCCTAAAAAGTATTACAGTATTACAAAGAGATGCATTACAGTAAACACTATTACATAACGATGTCTGTCCGAACATATGTAAATATCCTATGAAATATGAGTCTGCTTAAGCAGTAGTAGGTCTAATAACCCTTGTGGTCTTTATCACAAGAGGAGACTATATCAATATTATACAGGAAAGAATTGCGTGAGCACTAAACTTCATTTACAAACTAATACAAGAGACAGTTACAAAGACTTATGAAGTGATTAGAGTTCCATCCATGAATGGTAACAAATTCAAATAGTAATATGTATTTATGAATTACAATATAAATCGATTGAAGAACTTGCAGTGGTTACATATCACAAAAAAACATTGTTTTAGTTATTACTTTACAGATTTACAGTATGTATAAGGATGTACTGAAATCAGTCAAAAAATTTTTCAGATTCGTATTAATTGGCTTCAGGAGAGAGTATTTTCAAATTTTTTAAGATATGTCCAATGTCATCAGAGAGTATATTAAGAATTTTGTTACCCAGATAACTCGTAAACAAATTAATGCACCAAAACCAAACTTGAGAACTGGCTTTGAATGTGTTGGGAATAAAAGTCTATTTCTGCACAGTTCATTTCCACTTCATTTACCCACCACAATCCACTTCTGGTTTCTTAAATTTCAAAACTTTTGAGAAATGAATATAAACATATTTATTGCACATTAAATTCAGTGTACCAATTCTTAGACACACGTCACACAGTTTTTGAGACGCAGCAAAAAGTTATTACACAAAAGTGTGTTTTCTCAGAGGCACTAACTTTGAATTTAGCCAATGATGGAACTGTAAAGAGCTCAGCGTGGAAGATAATAATTGAAGCAAACTGTATTTCAATTGGCAGATATGAATGGAAAACGTGACAAACTTTGTAAGGTACCAAGGATGAATATATTTAAACAGAATTAACCGTTTTATATGTCATTGAAGTTATTTTAATATGTTTATCTTTCTTTTCCATACACGACTTTCTGGTTTATTACACTTTTTTACAATGTAGGTTCTTTAGAACAATGATCATTTTTGTTATAAAGTATAGTTGGAAAATTGAGTGGGACATGCTTTGGATTTTTTAATAATATGGACATACAATTGCTTCCAAAGCAACTTGTGTAGATTAGTGATTGTAACAAAGGAACCATTAATTCACATACTTATTAATGTTTATAAATGAGAGTATAACTAAATGGAAGAGGAAACATAAACAGGCATTACAAATTATAGGTTTCAACTGACAATAGATCTTAAAAATAGATCATGATGGAAATTTGACCCATGAGCAACTGCATAGTTTTAATCAATGCGCTACTGGGATGCAGCATATGTGAAGGGTTCAAGGAGTTGTAGTACACATTATGTCTATGAACTATGGTCTATTCCACATTCTCCACAACACATTTCCTGGTTCAAATGCATTTGTTTAATGTTTGTCAGTAACATAATAAAAACTATAATTTAAGTTAAAGAATTTTTCCCCTCAAAAATACTAAAATACTTTCAGAATAGTTGGTTTGGGAGAGTTGTTTATCCGTTTATTCAAGAAGAGACTGCAATTTTGAAGAGTGGTAAAACTAATATATTTAATTTATAATAAAGCTAAATGAAAGGTTGCTCGCCAAAGAATTAGGATAAACCTTGTCAATAGTAAGAGATGTGAGTGAGGACTCCACATGTATGTACTAAGAAAAAAAAACTTATGCGGAAAGTATGTTTCAAGACACTGAAAAAATTATATGATGCAAGTCCAACTCAACTGTTGCCTTGTCAATGTGCTTTTAAAACATTTTTATAAGTTTTTCTACCTTAGTAATTTTCATTTTCTAACCTAATATTTCTCCATATGTTCCTTCTCTTTTAGAACTAAAGTAAATTTCTCTTGTTCACTTCTGTTCCCTTCTTCGCATTTCAATAATTAACAAAGAAATCAATAGTACTTTCAGTGTCTCAAATAACTTTTCTAGGCAACTTATATTTTTTTATTACTTGGCACCTGTTTAACAGATGGAATGACTTGTAAATTTTATTTCCCCCTCTTCCAAGTCTTAATACTGGGGTAAATCTAACCACATTATAATTATTTTTTTCATTTACACAAATCTTTTTACTATAAGATTCATAATCTCAAAAAAAAACCTTATTATGTAGTTGTGTTACGTGCGATAAACAATCGAGACAATTTGTCACCGCTAACCTCAATTTGATAAAATACTATTGAATAAACCAGAATTCATAAGAATTTCTTATTGTGTCATAGCCATAATGAGATGGTTATTACTGAACAAAGTGCTTTCCTTGAAAAATATCTAATAAAGTACTTTGACATACATCTAAATTCTATCACTCATAAATTTCCATAACAATACTGCTATAGGATCAAATTCACTATTTTAAAGGTTAACACACATACCATTGATCTTTCAAAATATCTAAGCATATTGCTCCAGTAACAGATGAAATATTGGGATGCCATATTTTTGTTATAAACCGCACCTAAGAAAAATAAATATATTTTATTCTAAGACATAAAATGGTCAGTAAATGCCCAGATACAAGAAACATAAAATAACAAGGGTTCTAATGAACTATTTACCTTCGGAGGATTAAAAGGATATGTTTCAGGAACTTTTATTTCTAAAACAAAAGTTCCACCTTCATATGGAGTTTCTGGAGGACCAGCAATTTCTCCTTTTAATTCAGTGTAGTTATCATTAACCAACTCTACTTTGATAGCACATTTAGCTACCTGCACAATCAGAAATAAAAACAAATATATTGTTAAAAAGATAGAGAAACTTAATACATAGTTGTGGTGGACCAACAATTTAAAGCATGCAAAAAAATTGAGACAAGGAAAGCTTAAATTTTCTGAAAATAAGACGATTTTTTTTTGTCAAAAAGGTTACTTTCAGGGAATGCCTTATTTTTTATACAGGCAACACTTAATTATTTTAAGATAAAGAAATCTGCACTTATATCCACATTTCTTCAAATAAAATCACACCATCTGATAGTGTTTAGACTATACATAGATTCAACTTCATATATAACATTCAGGTCCAAGAAATTATCCAAGGTTATTTTCTTGTATTCAACATTTTTTTAGCTCATTCTTTCCACATACATTTAGTCTGGGATAACAAATATTAAAAGTTTAAACCAGCACAAGTTTACAAAAGAAATTATTTAGATATTTCATATTTAAGAAAAAATAATAAACAACCAATTATCAACAAATTTACACCTCAAACATTAATACAGAGCACTGAGATAGTCAACTAATTAGGAAATGCTAGCAAGGGTCAGCAATAAGAGGAACTTATTATTCAGAAGTACATAGGTATATATGTTAGGCATGTTTTTTAAGACATAAAGGGGAGCAGAGGACCACTGCAATTAGAAATATAAAAATCAATTTATGGGCAATGTTGGGACAATATCTTCCCTATAAACCCAGAAATTGGTAAATATTGTTAAAAAAATAGAAAACCATCACAAACCAGTTTTGGGCTAGTGACAAGAAGAGTTAATAAAGTGTGGAGTTAATATTGTGAGCATGCTCAAAAATAGTTCCCAGACTAATTTTCTGGTTATGTCTTCTATTCAGAAAAGCAAGGTAAAAATGGTGCAATGCATAAAACGCCATTGGTAAAATCGTTTAAAAATTCAATCAATCAATCTCACTCACAAAAAGTCAACAATTCTGGGTACATTTAAAATGTTACAACATTTCTGGTTCTTACAAATTCAACAATTGGCTCTACATTTTAATGCAAAATTCTACATACATTTACATACTGTTTGGTATTGATAATTAGAGATAGAAATTATGAACTTATTTCAGACTATCCTTACCACAAAAACAATTTCATTACTCAAATTTGTATTAAAATGACTGACAATTGAAAAATTTAAGATTTCTTAAAATCCAAAACAACAGTTTGGAAATATAGGAATTTCTGGAGAAATTTTTTCGGAATAAACAATTTCTGGAGAAAAATCGAAACAATATATGATAAAAAGAAGGAATATACAAAAAATGCAAAACATTTTAAAGTTCCACTATAGTAGGACACATTATTAAAGTAACTTAAGTGAAGAATTGCAACAAAGTCAATAAAATGTGCAATAGTACTTTAATTGCATCACCATAGTAACAGAAGAAAAATTATCTCCTTGCAGGTCATAGAGGGTATCGCCAAAAGAAACACGTCATAAAAGACTGATTGACATCACAGTTTCATCACTTCAGAATAACGCAGAACATTATCTTTGACCTAGAACTTTTACGCCACTAAGATAGTCACAAAATAATGAGTCATAAAAACCCCTAAGGAACTATAAAATAACGAAATCTCTTAATAATTAGCTATGGATGGGAAGGGTATGTATTCAACTCTTAATATCTAATGTAGTTGCATGAAAATATCAAAAATATATGAAGAACTTGTCTTTTCATTATATTTATTGACAGCTTTTAGACATATAGTTAATTCAATTTGTGACTGAAGTATATGTCAAATACAATGTTCAGAAAGGAGTAAGTTTATAAAAAGAAAAATAGGTTACAACAGAAAAACTCATTCAAACTAACTACAAAGGAAAATTACTCAAAAACATGAATGGAAATTTCTTGTGAATTCAAGTAAAATAACAAAAACGTGTACAGTACGTCTTGAAGAAAAATTTGACAGTTTCAATAAAATTTTTCACGTTTAATATTTTTTTATAAAGGATAAAAGGAATCGTGCGGATGTAGACACAACATGCAAACTTAACGGACGGATGAAATATTTTGAAATTCAAGCATGGAAGCCGCATGCACGCGACCAACCATTATTTCTTTCAATACAGTCAAGTACATCACTAACTCACTGACATTTCAGACCAAACTATGATTAACACGGTATAAGATTCCAGTCACAAAAAAACAGAATACAAAAAAATTGATACCTCTTCGCTTTTGATAACCTCCCTGAACTCCCGTTTAATTCTCTGGGCAGCTATATTCGCCATGGCCACGCTTAGAGAAATGAATTACCGCATATCTAGTATGAACTGATCAATCACAAACAATTTATATCAATTTTACAATTCAAAGATCACGGGCTTTTCCACACAAATTTAGCTTTTCTTTCACAGCTGCACAATATTGCCCGGCCTGCTGAATCATCAAAGTCTGATCATGGTTCAAAGCACAACAATTCCTGAGTAGTAAGAATCACATTTGAGTACCAGCACACAAAGATTTACATTGAAAATTTCTAGTACTTTAAATAATATTACATATCAATTGTTCAATTAATAAACAGAAAATGCACTTTTGGGAAAACACGATTCAAAAAATTAATAAATTCGTTTGAGCAGGCAACGCGGGTACACTACGGGCGTAGAACGGTGCTCTTGAAGAAGGAAGTGATGTCAATCTCATTCCGCTAGCAAGTGATTGGTCACGTGTTCTCAGTTATGCCTGTCTTGTCGGATCCAGTGCGAGCCAAAAGTTTGATTCGGGCTAACTTGGAGAGACCGAGCGTGCTACTTCGCAGCAGAATGCCGAACATCAAGGTTTTCAGCGGCACTTCACATCCCGACCTCGCTCAACGAATAGTTGATCGATTGGGCATTGATCTGGGAAAAGTTGTGACCAAAAAATTTAGCAATTTGGAAACATGGTATGAAATTTATGAACGATTGACTTTTTATATTTTATCAGTGCATGGCTTCATACTTGGCATCTTTTTCCATTTAAGTATTGGATTATTGCTTGCCGCGTTTTTGCTATTGGATATTCGTATATTGTATTTGGTATAGATTTGCTTTGTTTACACATTGAAGCCGGTAGATGCGCGCGTATTATCCTTCAATTGTAGTGAAGAATTTCTTCATTGCTTGTAACATATTTGTCACTTCTTGTTTTGCTGGCACTTATTCCTACGTTCGTTAATTATTTTGGGTTCAGTGACTTCTATTTCTATTGAATTTATGTATCAAAATTGTTTGTTCCTAAACATTCTGGAAAATAATTTTATTTTTTCCCATACAGTGTAGAAATTGGAGAATCTGTGAGAGGGGAAGATGTTTATATTGTGCAGAGTGGCAGTGGAGAAGTCAATGATAATTTAATGGAACTACTGATTATGATAAATGCATGTAAAATTGCTTCTGCTTCCCGAGTAACTGCTGTGATTCCTTGTTTCCCATATGCAAGACAGGATAAGAAGGATAAGGTAAGTTTTTAATGCAGAAACAATGTTGTAGAACATTATTAACATTATTTTAACTTCTTCTCTTGATTTCCTTACCAAATACTGTGAAGTAAATTTCTAAGTGATATTGTACTTAAAGATTATTGTTGTTTATAAGTGATAGTATTTGGAAAAGGATTGCATTTGGTTGAAATTCATTAATAGGGAGTGAGGTGTTGAGGAATTGTATTTACTTGTCAATTTCTGTAGTAGTAAGTTTTAATGAAGCTGAATGAATTGTTTCAGAGGCAAATTTTGTAAATGAAATAGATATTCACCATTATCTGTGTATGTCTTTTGTTACTGAATGGGTGGCCAAAATAATTCTTTCCAATGTTATCAATTAAGCTCTTTATCTTATTCAATTGAACAATTTATATATTTCCCCAATAGTTGGACCTTTTGATGAATGTTCCAATATTTGCATCTGTGTTAGTGTTTTGTCTGTACTACCTTTTGTATTTTTCAGATTAATGTATTTATTACTTCTATGTCAATTTTCGAAGATTAATGTTTGCGTTGACAATCTATTCTATTTTTGTATGTAAGAATACTTTCAAATTTGGTTTTGCTATTCTTCAAAGTCATTGCTATTTCTTAAAGATCTTCCTGATTCTTTTTTTTTATTGCGGTGGGGATGTGTTTGTATTTCGTGCTTATGTCCTTTTGGTTGTAAAGTATATGTAAACTATGTTTTCATGTAAATTATATGCAGAGAAAATGTTTTTGGGGAAAGAAGGTCCTCTGAGACAATATGTAATGGAAGAATGTTTCAACAATTCTTCAATAAAAATTTATTTCATTTTATAGCTTTCTCACAAAGGTTCTCACAATTGCATGCTTGTTTCAACAAGCAACAGAACTACTTTTCAGGATCACTAAAAATTGTTTTTTTTTTTCTTCTTTTACTTATTTAAGTTTATCTAATTATTTTGACTTTGGAATGTAGGAAAGTGCTTCCTTCTTATGTATTTAATTACAAATTAACTTATGGCCTCACAGACTGGAGCTGATGAAGATAAGGCTTCTGCTCCTATCCTGAAATCCAACGAATGGAAATTTCGGGTAATTTTGATTGCTGACTTGGTTTTCACAGGATTTGCAAAGGATAAATTTGGGAAAGCACTATAGGGTTCGATTTTCTAACAGTTAACTGTATGAGTGTTAAAATCTGCCCATGTGAATTAGTGTTGTGGGAAATTTTTAAAAGCAAAGGAATGTGTGTTTGTTTTTAAGCCAGTAAAAACAAAAACAATTTGACAATTTGCCTTAATTGTCATTTAGCATAACACTCATGCTCCAAGGGATATGAAATCGAACTCTGGAGGAGGAAGAGCAAGAAGCCATGGGCGAGAGATGGTTTCATTATATTAATATGTATAACTCCCCTATTTTGGAGTAAAACCATTTAGTGCATATGCAATACTATTGATGTGGGCCATATTAATTCTGATGTTTACTAATTTATTTATCTCTTGCTCTATCTCTCTTTCTTTGACGTCAGTTGAGCTCTTTGGCAATACATCATATTGTAAGTTCAAAGGGTATCAGATGGCTGTTTGGGTGAATAATGCAACAGGATTCTTGGAGACTGCATGAATTGCTATAATCCAGTTGTTGGGAAGGTCCTAAGTGATTTTGAACAATGCTTGTTTGGCTGAATTTTTTTGTTACATAAAACTTGCAATATGTTTCCAGGGTAGAGAGCAGATAAACCAGATATTAATCTGTTTGCATGAAATTTTTTGTAGCTCTATTATCATGATAAATTTATCCTCTAATTCAATCCAAAAGGTCGCCAGTTTGATAATGTTGTAGTAAGCAGATTTCTCGTGGGAGTTTTGAGTAATTGACAAAATAATTGATAATCTGTTAAGTTGAAGTCACTAGAATTTTGTTGCTTACTGAATTTATATTATGAGGTTTTACAAATTTTCTTAGTTTATATATTCCCTGCAGATAACTCAGAATCAATGATAAAAGTTGGATGGTGAATAATTTTTGTTTACAGCATAGTTTGACTCTTTAATTATGTCATCCATTTTCAGGATTTTGCTCCTGTTCTAACAGCAGTGAGTATTTGATGATCCCAGTGTGACTATGACAAAGAGTACAAACTCTTTTCAAGTCAGCCCTGCAGTATTTATTAATCAGTCTACCTAGTGCAACCATACATATTTGTTACTCCCATTTATACTCTAACTGTACCATCTACTCCCCTCTTAATGTTTTATTGCAATTGTTGCATTAAATGTTTTGATACTAACATCATTTAAAAGCCAGTTTTCTTTTGCAAATTACTTGCATGTAATATATAAAATGTAAAAACAATGTGAAAAAATTCAATTGTTAAAGTAAAAGAAGAATACAGGACAGTGATTCATAGCAGTCAAATTTAAACCAGCATGTTCAGATGTTCATAATGCCCCTGGAATGTTAATAATTGGAGGGGGTTCTAGCATTCTCTGTATGCTTAAAGTTAATTTTGGAATTTGGAATGTGTGAATTTTATCTTAAAACATAAATTGCTTGTGGTGCCCATTACTGAACAATTTTTGTTTTGTTTTATTTTTATTTCTGCTTACACTTACACGTTCAACTAACAGGGGTGCATTTGCAACACTACACTGATGCACTTTTTTACATCCGTGTCATTTTTGTGGATTCTATTGCTGCTATATTACTTTTGTGGCAGTGTTTGTCATTCTTTACAGATAAATTGTTACCCAAATATTCATGTTTGTCAGGTCCTTCTTTCCTTGGTTTTTGAATTACCCTGCAGGGTAGGGCCGTTCAGAAATGACTTATACCACTTTGTGTATGCAAGTCTAGCGTTGCAAATGGACCTTCACGATTCACCATATAACCTTGTGTTATCTCGTGTGTCCTTTTGACAGAGCCGAGCACCAATATCAGCAAAACTGGTGGCAAATATGTTGTCTGTGGCTGGGGCAGATCACATAATTACCATGGATCTCCATGCATCTCAAATACAAGGATTTTTTGATATTCCTGTTGATAATTTATATGCGGAACCTGCTGTGTTAAAATGGATTAAAGAGAATATTCCTGAATGGCGCAATAGTATAATAGTGTCACCAGATGCAGGTGGAGCCAAAAGGTATCTTATTTAATTAATTTTTAGATTTTGAATGTCTCAGTTGCTGTAACTAACTTGCTATTTTTGTCCTTTCAGAGTAACATCAATTGCAGACCGTTTGAATGTTGAATTTGCACTCATCCATAAGGAAAGAAAGAAAGCCAATGAAGTAGCAGCAATGGTGTTGGTGGGAGATGTTAAGGATAGAATAGCAATCTTGGTGGATGATATGGCTGACACTTGTGGTACAATATGTCATGCTGCTGAAAAGTGAGTATTCAAATATTTACAGCACTTATGACTTTTTCATAGATAAAGTGTGTACATTGTTATATCATTCAAGTCTGTGAACATATTATTAATAAAGAATTTTCTAAATTAGATTGCTGGAAGCTGGAGCAACAAAGGTTTATGCTATCTTGACACATGGGATTTTCTCTGGGCCAGCTATATCTAGGATCAATTATGCATGCTTTGAGGCTGTGGTTGTCACTAATACTATTCCACAAGAACAACACATGAAAGATTGCCCTAAAATACAGGTATTTTTTTGATAATATATTTTCTACTTTTTCTAGAAGTAAAGAGAGATTTATTTCACCCAACCTTCTCTGTTTCAGTGTATTGATGTATCAATGATGTTTGCTGAAGCTGTGAGACGTACTCATAATGGTGAATCTGTGTCTTATTTGTTTTCAAATGTTCCCTACTAAGTGGATGTGTGTGTGTATGTATATATATATATTTGCCTACACCTTGCCAATTACATGGTGGTAAGTGTGAAGTGTTCCAATCATCTAGCAAACTTAGGTGCAAACCAGTGCATTTTGGTTACATCTCCAGTGGTGAATAATGAATACTAGCATCTAAAATGTACAGGAGGTATAATTATGCCACCTAGAGGTATTAATTTAGATAACAAGCACATTTTAGTGGATTATAAATTCTCATTGTAGTGAGACAAAATTGCATTGATGTGTTGATGCTAAATTAGACATGTATTTTACTATTGCCCTGCAATTCGTAAGTGTTTCCAATAATAACTGACTGAATCTATTACTTACTGATTTATGTAACAAATGATTTGCCCTAAAAGGAACATTTGTTGGCATAGATCATAGAGTATTGTGTAGTGTTCTTAATATATGGAGGAAGTGGATACTTCACTTACTTTGGCCTCTGTTGATATGGATGCACAAAATATTTAATGCTTTGTAGCATAATATTGACAGTATTGTTCCCAATTTTATTGAAAATGTGTGTGTACTGAAACCATATGCTCATTAGATTTATGTCATAATACTGTTTTCAAGAATAAAGAATTTTTAGTAATACTTTCAATTTAATAATATTGCACGCACATTAATACTGCTAGTTAAAGAGCTTGATTAAATACATGTTACATTTTCTCAATCCCAGAAGGCAGGCACACATCAAATACCACTGGGGGATTTACTGGGGTGTAATTAACATCACATGTTGATGCATTTACATAGATAATTTTCCCATCAGAAGAAACTCCATATCCTGAAAAACAAATCCATGTATTGGTACTATTAAAATATTACTAACACTTAAACATTTTAAAAAAATCTTTTTATTTTTATGGTCACCTAGGATTTCTTACAATGAGAAGTTGTTTTCTCTTCAAGTGAAAAAATGTCATGGTTATACCATTAAAGAGAAACCTTTCAATTTTCCAATATCTCCCCTCATGTTAAGATAGGTTGTATCTTGTGCTTCACCCAATTGCCAAGTTTTCTAGTACAAATTATTAATTTTCACCCGCCTGTGCTTTAATTGAATTGTATGTCACATTAAAAAGTTAATTATTTGGCAATCCATGGTATTATGTCCTCTATATGAAATTTGTCCAAGTTCTGATTGTCAAGATCAAACCTGAATGATTTATTAAAACGGCGTATGACAAGTGTTGAGTGTACTGCCCAATCTAATATTGAAGGATGCATGGTAGGTGTGAGTGCACATGCTCTTTTCCATGTGCAAATGACAAGTCAACTAAGCTAATATGAAAAACACCATATCCAAAGTAAAGAATTGTTATATTTTAATACATAAATAACCTACAATTTTATCCAATTCCACAAAATTTTAAATAACTAAGTAGTTATTATGAAATCTTCAAAATTAATCATTTTTTTTTTAAGTATTCCATGTATATTAAATAGGCGTACACCAAGTCATTCTGCAACTGAGTTGTCTGAATTTGAAATGTCAAGAAATTTCCAGTAAGTAATCAAGATTTTCACTCTTCGACACAACAAAAGTCTCAGGAATATTGTGTTCAACAAATACATTATATCCTCAGCAGAAAGAAAAATTTGATTGCAGTAGTTCAGTTTGTAGAGTACAATGAATATAAATAAGTATAATTTATAAATTCTGTTTCAATAACATTATAAATTGAAATTGCGGGTACAGACAAACTGAATGCGTTCTAGCACAGGGCAAGGTGATGGGTCGAAGCAGACAGATTTGACTCAGTGTGATGTGAGCAAATTTGAAACGATTGAGTTTGTTTTTCTGATCCAATTTGATGTGGTGGGCAGTGGACTGTTATTTGGACTGCCGGGCCGAGTTGCTGACATTGGGGTCCGTTTCACAAAAGGACAAGTTTGTAAGTAACAAGTAAATTTTCACAAGTTTGTAAAAATATCCAGTTATTAGTTTCACTAAGGTACACTTGTAAACTTGTAATTACAAGTGAATTCTTACAGTTTTACAGTGAGTTACTTGTAACCCACTAGGAACATATTATAAGAAAAGTATGTTACTATGTATTTTAATTTAGTTATTTGTAATTATTTTAGTTTCACAGTTCAGAAAGTCTTTGTTGATGAGCTTGAAATTTTTTTAACAATGCATATAAAAACTATCACACTGTGCTATATCTCCCATAAAGTATACTAATGAATTTGACATTATGTAATGTAGAATCAAACGAGCATGTATGAGGAAAATCCTCCCTTTCTCAAGTTATTGAGAGTTTGGACACCAAAAGAACAAAGGTAGCGGACTCGAGTGGTGTTTCAGGACAGCCACCACCAATATTTTAGAACCCGACACTCATTAAGACAATGGACTAAAATCATTGTCACTACTTTACGGGTGTACCAACGCTATGGAAACAACAAAGAGACTACAGTAAAATGAATTTCGTTGAAAGTAGGTTAAAAAATTTAATTTCTTGGATAATTTATGCAATGTATTTTATTAATAGGAACATTAATTTTGTGTTACTCTACAAAGGATAAAAAACGAGCATTTTAAGGACAGGTATTAAGTTGAGTAATGTACGACAGGTGGAATCAATTGCGTAGGTTGGCAGTTCTCCCAAATTTGGTAACTTTTCGTATGGCAGCTAGACTTGACTTGTTACCAGGGGCGGATTTACACTTTTGGTGCCAGTAGGTCACAAAAATTTGACGTCCCCCAAAACCTTTTTAAATTACATTGGATTATAATTGTTAATAATAGTTATTATTTTATTTATATTTTGTTATATTATAAGCTATCAATATAAAAGTATAAGTTTGAAAAGGAATAACATACATTATTTATGAAAAAAACAATATCAGGAATATTGAAGGGAACAAAATGAATTATACTATCATATACTGTTATATGGTCCTTTAATTCTAGTGAATGAAGTTACATAAATTTATAGATATAACGTTAACTTAAAATACAATAGAAAAAAAGGGTAGCTGATTATCAGTGCTGAAAATAAAAAAAAAAAAATTACAGAGATCAATTATTCTTGTAGATAAAATATAAAAAAGGCGATTCAGGCGTAGGTCCAAAATTTGACGCTCTAGGCCGCGGTCTACTCTGCCAATTGGGAAATCCGCCCCTGCTTGTTACTGACGAGTGTGAAGATACTACACTTGTCACCGATAAGTTAGAGAAATCTTCGTGAAACTATTGTAACTGTTTTAAGTACTAACTGTTGACGAAATGTTTTCTGGGCAATCTGGTCTTAGCACCCTCTGTCAGAGGAAAGTGAAGCTTGAAGCTAGAGCAGTATGGTCGTTCGTTGGTGCTGCTTGTGTCTTGTTCGTATAAGTAACTAGAAATAATAAGACATTGCTGTTCCTGAATGTAAAAGTCGAGATGGACGTATGTTCTGGTTTCGCAGAAAACCAAATGTGCGAAATTTGTGGAGAAATGAATATGAGATAAACAAGTGACTGAGAAAATGAACAAACTTTCGTAATCATGTCGGAGAAATCCGAGATATATGAAATCCCAATCCTTGACACCGCTAATCCTCTATCATAGGACGGTTGTTTTCGTCAAAGATTTGGAATACGCCCAAGAGTTCTTTCCACAACTTACCGTCTAAATACTTCGGACGCTCGAGACTTAAGCAGGCCATAACCGTTCCGACATGCCTGTCAGTTTCGCCTGAACAGTCCGCCGGAAC
>NNCF01126105.1:47599-89047 GCA_002313205.1 Laupala kohalensis
CGACATCAAGGTCGTTCCTAAAATTTTGTACAGTTAGGGAAAATGCAGTTATGCACTAGGGAGAGCCAACATGACTCTCCTCGCGTGTGGGACTCGCCGAATGACTCAACCACATCCACTAAAAACCCTCCTGAATTACAATATAACAAAACATTTCTTTTTAAATGAGGGACCGGCTTGCTGGAGCGTGTGCGGGATCGTGAGTGAGGTCTGGCGACAGGCCGACTGACGCAATGTGCCCTCTAAGCGCGGACAAAATTATTTTTCAAGTTGTCTTTAGTAAAAAGTACTAATTACTTTATATCAAATATATCGGCAAAAACTGTGTTTATAATAGGATGTTAGTGTTATTTCCTTGAACGTTTTTTATTTATACAAATTTTTTTTGTTTTGTTTGTAAATTTCAGTTAAAAAAATTAATTGCAATTTTAATTTACTAAAAATGATATAATAAANTGAAAGTAAAGTTATAGCTTCTGTATTTACATTATTTATACATTAAAATATGTTGATCTAGGAGTTAATTTGATTCTTCGGACATCATCTTCATTCTTGTTCTGTAGTTGGTGATAGAGACTGTAGATTGTATTGAGAGATAACTGATATTGTCCGAATACACCAAAACTGTCTATTATAGCGAATAAGGAAAAAATTGATTCATGATGAATTTCAGAACTTCAGGAAATAGTTGCACAATCACCAAGGGAAACCCCCCAGGGGTCTTACATCTAGTAAGTGCGTGTTTCTCAAACACGGGGCCCCGAGCTGTGTCTGACAGTACTTCCACTTACTTGTGTAAGGTTCCTTCCTTTCTCTTTCCTGGCCTTCCTTGGTCACCTCTTGTTCTTTTCGATCCCGACGCTAGGGTATCTTTCATTTTCCTCTTTCTTCTTTTTTTAATATATGTAATGTTTTGAGATATGTTGATATTTGAGTTTTGAGTTGTAATTCAGGAGGGTTTTTAGTGGGTATGGTTGAGTTGTTCGGCGAGTCCCACACGCGGGGAGAGTCATGTTGGCTCTCCCTAGTGCGTAACTGTATTTCCCCTACCTGTACAAGTTTTTAGGACTCTAATGACCTCGATGTCGACGAGCCGTAAAGCCCCCCAAAGAAACAAAGAAAACACTATCCAGCTCTCTTGTTGCACAATATTAAAATATTATTTAAAACGTTCGATTCAAAAAAAGAATTTCGCTTAATAACCAAACTTCTCAATTTATTTAAATGCTCTACAAAACTTAGTACACACGTAGGAAACGCACTACGGGATATGTATACACTAGTGACTTGACTCTCAGTAATGCTAGTTAATCCCTGTGTTGGACATAGCTCTGCTATGAGGACATTCAGGGTCGGACTGGAACTTCCAAAAAGCCGCAAATCCAAAATTGTTGGAGTGCGCAATCGTAGGAACACCTGTATAACCGAGGGGAGGGGTAAAATATCAACCATAGGGATGTACTCTCACCTCACTAAGCTATGGATAGTATGAATTATTCACTATTCTACATTATTTAAATTAAAGTTTAACAGGAAGTATAGTAGATTATTTTATGTTTAATATCAGTATGTATAATCATGTTTGAAGTATGCTTTAGAAACTATACTTAACATACAATTAAATCAAAATCATCGAATCAGAAATCATCATCATTTTTGAATCATCGAATCAGAAATCCCTCGACATAGGACGTCTAAAAACGGTTCTGTGAACTGAAAATACCCATGAAAAATATAGACATAGGCGAAGAAACCCAAGCTTCCTCCGATGTTTTTCCAGTGTTAATTTCAACGTTTATAGATAATTATTTTCCATTTTTGAATAGATTGAAATTTCAGCGAACTGGATCCAACCATTAAACCCACCGTGCATTGCCAAGAAACTTTCATTTTCATCCGGTAAACTTACATAGAATAGCAATTAATTAGGTTTTGAGACTTCGTATTGATAACTCTAATTATTCAATATTATTTTAAAGTAATTTATTGTGATGAAAAGTATGACTAACTGTAAAATACTGTGTAGCGATTGAGAACATAGCAATGTTGAACCAAGTCAGTCTGGCACAACGTCGACCTGAGCGATCTCATGGGAGGAAATATCTATCAACTCGCTCATAGAAATAGAATATTCAAAACTTTAGGGTTCAAAAATATTAAGATTCATTTAAGTGCGATTTTATTATATAATGCGTTCACCGCATGCCTAAACTTTCTCATAAAATGGACAAATCATCTTAGTTTTTAATGGAATTGAACAGAAGTAAAAGTTTTTAGCCAATTCTGAGATGGTCTATTTTTGGACGATTATGAAAAGAATGATCCGCATGTATTTCTCGTTATGGCCGACTAAGGATCCCGGTGATGAGGTCGGAGTCTACGTGGGTTCACTAACCGGACACTTTTGTAAAAAAGTAATTTTTTAACTTTCAGCGCGCTAAATAATTCATTTCACTCACTGTGCAATAAACTGAATACTGTTACTTTACAATATTTTCGGCAACGGTGCAAATTCCATCTACAGTTGATACCTTAAAATGTTGTACCTATTCCCGCGTAACCACAATAAAAGGATGCAAAAATTAAGTAATGGAAAGCGAAGCGAAAATTACGATTTCAGAGTGTTGAGAAAATTACGATTTCTTTACATTTTTTGTCAATCCGGGAATAATACATTTTTACCCCCTTCATTATCTCTGTAATTTTTACTGCAGTACAAAAAATGTAAAGGACTATTTTTGCTAAGAATTTAACGTAGATTAATATAATATACCAGAACCTTTTAGCTAAACATCGTAGTTTTCGAAATATTTGCGAAAAACTGCTAAGAAAGACAATTTCACCCATTTTCTACCCCCTCACCGAAAACTGATACGCTATGTTGCGTAACTTTTAATCACATGTTACGAGGAGGGTGTAGAGCAATTTGACATAGAGTAGAACTTTTCTTCTTAAATTTTTGAATTTGGTGATTTTTTGAGGTAATAGTACTATACTAAGATACGTTGTGAAACATTTTGGGATGAAGTGCGTTCGGATATAATCTATATTGCCGGTTCCAAGTAAGAACTAATAGTACTCGTAAGTCACATAGGGTCATTTTACCACCATCTTAGCTATATGAAATCAGTCATTGAAGTGAAACAAATTTTCTGACCCTGTCGGGAATCGAACCCGAGGGTTCTGCGTGCCTTGAGCTACCGAGACTATACATTATAATGAATGATAAATTTATGGTCAAAATAAGTTACATATATTTAAACTTGCAATTTTCAAGCGATTTCGAGAAATTTCAAGGAAATGGTGAAATAATCATATTTTTATCCCCTCCATATCTCCGTAATCCTTGATCACAGTACAAAAATGTATAGGACTATTTTTATTGAAAATTTAATGCATATTAATTTAATATACCGCAAAATTTTAGCTAGGCCTCAGTTTTCGAGATATTTGCGAAAAACTGTTGAAAAGGGTAATTTAACCCCTTTTCCACCCCCGAAACCCGACGCTCTAATTGGTGTAACTTTTTTGCACTAAGAGGAAGGTATAGAACAATTTGGCGTATGTTAGAACTCTTCCCTTTGAATGTTTGGGTTTAAGCTTAATTGTACTATACTAGAATGGAAGGGTTTGCAGTTTACTCTGGACATGGGCGCACCCAGGAATTATTTATGAGGGGGGGGGGCTTGAGGAATATGAACATGTGTTCGATCGGATATAAATGAAAACAATGGATGAAAACATAAAAATCCTCAGTTTATCATAACGCGATCGAAAAAGCCAGTCGATGTAGTTAGAAGCTACAAACATGTTCTTAAAAGGTCCATTTCACCGAATGAATACTACGCATTAATTGTTGTTGTAAAGCAACGGTAGACATAAATGAGCCGTTGGTTCGTTATGATTTTCTTCTGCCAATTTGCAATCAAGCGGTGACCAAAAGTTTATTCACTCGCCTCATTTTACAATTTGCTATTGACCATTTTTCTGAAATAATAGTTTTGAGGAATCAGAAGCGAGTTCGAAATCGAGGTCATCGAATTATCGAAAGAAAATTCATCATTATCGTCAGTATTTCAATTATTAATCTACTATTTAATCTATTTATATGGCATAATTTGGTAAAAGTTTTCTTTTTTTAATAAGATTGGAAAGTTACTGTACAACAACGACTAGGGACTCTAGTACAATACTCTAGGCAACAGACCTAGTTGATTAAATTAAATTAGAACTCACCAAGAGTCCGCTTTGTTTGAGCACATTTTTCTCCCGACACGTCTTCATCATTAACCAGACTCCCTGCTTTCAAAGGTGATTGTTTTTCTTTTTCACTCCCTTCACCATCCACATCACACTATTAATTGTATTAGTTTTTCTAAAATAATCGGTTAATCACAGTTTCAAAGTTATTAATTTTTCGACAAAGATTATCTTCACGAAAACAACGAACACTCCGCTCTCAGTGAATTGAGGTAACTGAGTTGGCGGAGTATGATCCCCACTATCTTTCTGTGAACATGATCGCTTTGCTGGACCTTCTCAAAAAGAAATTTTTCCACACAGGGGCTACTTCGCCTATAAGCCAGCCACGGCACCCTGAAGTCGACAGCTGCCTAGGTTTATTTTCAATTCTCGTAGGGACTATCACATTTAGGCATTTTGGTGACATATCGGTCTCTGGACGAAACATGAAATGTGGCCCACAGATTGCAGCTTATGTTTCCGTTCAAACGGCAGTTATATCGGTTTATTTTTAAATATTCACAGACATTATTCAGGAATAGAGAATATTAGGTACTCTTAAATTACGTTTTTTCATAGATTTATCAAGAATTTTGATCGGATTTTTCGCGTGAGCATAATCTTTCATGCTAAGGACACAAGAACTACCAAAATTGAATTAAGTATTTAGTTAGATGTATTCTTGAATAGATGATAAACCGTGTATCAGTACAGGAGCATGGAAAGATAAACATATTATGAAAAACTCTTCTAATAGAAAATCGGCCCTATGAATTATACATGAGAGAGTACCGTCCCGAGAGGATCCGCGACAGAGACTACTAAAATGTTTTAATGTATTTGGTTGAATGAGAAATATTCTTGATGCCGCCTCAATGCGTAAAAGTTATGCAAACACGTCCGCACGAAGGGAGTGTTGACCCCTAAGACGAAGGTTGAGGAGGACGTCTCCGGAATGGGAGCTAAATGTAGGCTGATCTTTCTGTTTACGTTGCGAGATTTAGTAACCTAGAGCGGAGAATACGTGGCTGGAACCTGGGTTCGCCACAAATTTCAGAGGACAATAGTTTACTCGAAGTCGAAGGATTATTTCCTTTACATGTATCATACAGTAGTGCTCTATGTAATTTTGATTTAGTACGGTCAATTTTTCGGGTAACAAAATAATCCTTCAATTAATATTTGAAGAGGGACCTTCAGTCCCCTAAGCGTCCCACCCTCCGTGGGTGCGCTAATGACTCTAGACTAATACACTGAGTGAGTGTTGGGCAAGCAGCACAGAACACTAAAAAACTCCTTTCTTAAGTTCTCTAAATTGGTCATACAAAATAAAATCCTATCACTGATAACGGACAGTTCACCTTAATGCAAATCCCACAGTACTCCAAAGGGGGTTAAGTTTCAAGTGTGACCCCCCCTCCCAATCGGGGGACCCCAGTCTAATATTTGAAATCAATTAGATGTATAAACAAAAATTACATTATTTTCCAGCAGAGCTCTTCATAAACATTTGAACATGTGTTTAACTTCACTATACGCTTCATGAACGTAATCAAGCTTCAAGAATGCGTTAGTTCTTTAAATATTTATAAAAAAGCGTTGGACAACTTTGGGCAAAATTTTTCTTTTTGGAACTATTCTACATACTTCATATTTTAATGCAGTGGTCTCAAAGTTTGCGACATGCCCCGACACGAATTTACAAATCCACATTAAATATAAATTAAAATAAAGATACCTTCTAAAACAATTATTTTATTCCAAGTGATAATAAAAAATAAACATATTTTTATTTATCTGTGTAAAATTTAAAGAACCTAGCGATCCATACGGGTATTATAAATTGATTTCTAAAATGCTAAAAACAGTAATTTAAGGATATCGACAAACCTTACAGTCAATCGGCGATACCAGACGCCAGATTTAACCAATTTTCCTGAAATTAACGTCGTTAGACGCGCCAGTTAATCAGCTATTCGGCGATATAAAGTTTAATGTTGTCAAACAAATTTGATATTTTCTTTTCATTCGGGTTTTGGCCTCAAATACTCCACTGTGCGTCGCTCCGAATCGACTACCGAAAGCATGTTTTAGTGTTCACGAGGAAGGTATAGCTGTATTGTTAGTAAATATTTTGGGTAAATTAGTCAACCTTGGACGATGAATGTTGATGAGTCGGAAAATCCTCAATCGTTGATATAGTGTCCTCACGTGCGCTGTGTTAATACAGATATTAGAAAACAATGTATGCCACACTGTTTGCCTCAAATAGTCCTAGAAAAAAGTCTATCCTATTTTGCATTTTCCAAAAATAATTAAAATAGACGCAAGAGTAATTAATATAGATAAATATAAATCCTTATCAAATTAAATGTATTCAAATTTAACAGAGATCAAAATTGTCTCAAACAGTTTAGAACCGACGCATAACGTTTATTTTTCCATGGGCAATATACCTAAAACAATAAAAAGTTTTTATAGGTTAGTAAAACAGTTTATATTGCGTGATTTTATATTGTAGTTTTGGCAACAAAATGTTATAAGTTTATTTACATTATTTATTTGAAAAGTGCTCTGGTTATTCTGCAAAAAGCATGGTCATTCTGCGAAAAGCATCTTCGTTCACTGATGATCTCACGCATGTACCCAGCATGTACCTATGGTAATACGATATAGCTCAGTTGCAACTGTTTGTCTGTCACTCTTGTGCTTTGTGAGGATTCGTAGCGATTCATAAAATTATTCCAGTTGGTTTCCCGATAGAAATTAGTCTCGTGCGAAAAATGTTATTAAGTGGACGTCAGATTGACAGTTCACGATTATGCGCGGTATTTTAATCATTAATTGAAATGTACGATTATTAATGCAAAATGCCACCCTCGAAGGGAGCCGCCTCAAGCAGCTGTTTGTATAGCTTTCACCTAGGACCAGCTACATAAATAATATTCTATTATTACTCTTTCTTCGTAAAATATGCGTTTTGAGGGAAAAATGTAACAAAGAGTAAATATCCTCAGTAAATTTGTGACGGAATACAAAATTTTATGAAATACACTCCTGGAAAATAAAAAAATACCATGAAGAAAATAATTGAGAAATACCAAAGTTGCACAGAACTCTACGAGAGAGCAGTTAATGCGAAGTGCGGCGCGGCGGGCACACCAGGAATCGCGTTATCAGCCGTTGAATGTTGCACGCTTCGCAGCAGTTGCTGACCTACAGAACCAGTAACAGCCAGTTTGCCTTGCCAAACGCACCTCCGTCTGTGTATGCAACATTATTAGCATGCCGCGACAGCGTAAACGCACACCGTTTGTGCATTTGACAGAGTTTGAGCGAGGGCGTATAGTGGGTCTTCAGGAGGCTGGGTGGTCATAACGCAGAATTGCGTAACACTTAGAACGAGAGGTCTCCACAGTACATCGATATTATCGCCAATGGTCAGCAGAAGGATCACGTGCCCGTCATCCTGGGTCCAGAAGGCCACGACGCACAGATGCACGCCAAGACCGCACGAAGTGCCGTATCGGACCGCACCGCGGCTTCACAACAAATTAGGGACAGAGTTGCTCCGGGGGTGTCAGCGAGAACCATTCGTAACCGTCTCCGTGAAGCAGCGCTACGATCATGAGTGCCGTTAGGGTGTCTTCCGCTCACGATCCAACATCGTGCAGCTCGCCTCCAGTAGTGTCGCGATAGATGTTTGTGGAAGGACTTGTCGTCTTCAGTGAAGAGAGTCGCCTCTGCCTTGGTGCCAATGATGAGCTTATGCGTGTGTGGCATCGTGCAAATGAGCGCCAACGTCTGGAGTGTATTTCATAAAATTTTGACAGAGACACACAGGGCCAACACCTGGCATCATAGTGTGGGGAGCCATATCTTACAATGGCCGTTTTCCTTTGGTGATCGTAGAGGGGACATTGAACAGTGCACAGTACATCCAAAACACCATTCAATCAGTCGTCCTATCGTTCGTGCACCAACAATTTTCCAGCAGGACAATGCACGTCCACATGCAGCCCTTGCCACCCAATTTGGTCTCCAAGGTGTACGTCAACTGGCCAACACGATCCCCAGATCTGTCCCCCATTGAGCATGTTTGGGACTGGATGAAACGTCATACTGCGCGTTCTGCAAGTCCGGCAGGAAATCTGTCCCAAATGAGACATCAGGTACAAATTGCATGGGGGGCCATTCTGCAACACTACATTCGTCACCTCTACGATCGTCTCCATGGGAGAATTGCATCCTGCATAGCTGCAATAGGAGGGTATACAGGGTACTAGCTCTGACATTTCGCACGCCCTGTCGAATATACTCAAATGCGTATGGCTCGGTCGGTGTGATTGTTTGCTGTATACATCCTCGAGAATGTTTCAATAAAATTTCCTTCTGGTGGGTCCACGAATTTACAGTGTTCTTTTTTCATTTTCCATTAGTGTATGTACGTACGCATACCATCTTATATTAATTTTACAATCACACTAAGAGATTTCACAAAAAGATAAACTTTTATTCATATCAGATCATACACAAATTCATTTACATTATACTTATGTGTTGATCATCCATCAATTTATTTTAGGATTTTCAAATAATCTTAATATAGTTTCGAAAGAAAATAATCACCAGGTAATAATTCTGCGACGATCTCAAATTAAGACATTTTTTAAAATGTAAGGTACTTATGTAGAGACTAATACAAGACGCGGAAGTTCTGGTCAATCTACCAGGAACACAATCTGAGTTGCATATTAGGTTCTTCACTATAATATTTTATAACACAAGAACAGTCAGTGACAGGTGGAAGAGATAATTTAATCAAACCATAAAAGTGAGAAAGAGAAATGTTTTATTGCAAGGAAACTTATCCGAAATTGACGATTTAGAATTTCAATTTTTGTCACTGCGAAATAATTGAACACTTTTTTACGCAAATAATACTGTAGATATGTACACGTACACAAAAAACATACCATACACGCTGGGGTGAACCCGGCGATCGACTATAGAGGTGAATCCGGCGTGGTTCATTCTTTCGTATATAATTTATTGATAAAAAAAGCAGTTTAAATCGCCATATGAGCACCTGGAAGACAACTATTTTACTTATCGGAACCATGGGAACATCCTAGTTTCCAAAGGAAAAACAGAGAAAAGTCCGGGTTAGAATAATGGGTTTCAGAGATTATGAGCTAAAAATAGAGTACACAAGAATTGTTAAAAGCGATACTAACATACCCAGTATATTAATGAACGATTTAAAGTACTGTAACAAAGTTCTACTTACAATAATACATACAGTTTAAATATTGATAAATAAAAAAATCGAGAAAAAAACCAACTTTGAATACTGTACCATTGCATGGAGGAAAATGAAAATTCATTTCTTTTCTTGCACAATTTTATAACTGGTTCTCGATAACGATGGTCGGCTGAGGATCTGCTGTCACAAGTTACCGATGTCCAAAAGTTTGACACTTCAGCATATGATTCTTATTTCCATTCGGGGAAACCCGTCGTGAGAAGTTTTTTGGTAGTTCGAAGAGAGAGCTATCTTTTGAAGGATTAGCTAAATTTGCTTCCGTCCGCTCAGTGCAACTGGGTCAGGTAATCGCATGTCTAGCTAAAAAGTTTTTGACAGCACTGAGAACCAGCTATGTAATAACTAAACCGACTTTTGTGCCTGAAGCAAATTATTGCTTATTTTTTACAATTATGGGAAAGCATATTTGTGTAAAATTACAAAATTTACATGTGTTCAGCTAGTATGGCAAAATAATCAATTAATTACCTTAAAAATTAGAATTCGGAACGGATAAAAGTGTTTTAATTTTCTTCTTCTTCCATATTCTATCAGGAACATAGAGAGTAAATTATTTAACACCACCGGACTGTTTGCTGCTTCTGATTTCATTACAGCAAAGCTACTTTCTTACTCTTCAATACCATTCTTATCCGGTTCATTTTTGGCCTCCCTCGGTGTCTGGAGCCTTAAGGATTCCACTGAAGTGCACAGCAAGTTACATCGTTATGTCCTTCTCTAAGGGTATACCCTATCCAGGAAAACTTTCTCTTTTTTATTTCAATATTTATGTCCCCCTGGTTTGTGGTACGCATAAGGTTTTCGTGGCTGATAACATTTGGCCACCATATCTGCAGGGTATAACGCAGGCATTTATTTACGAAGACCTGGAGTTTTCTTTTGGTGTCTTCAGTAGTAAACCAAATTTCACAGCCATACAGTAAAACGAATTTCACGCATGAGTTTGTATCTTTCAGGATCTCTGAATCTTTCAGGATTTTGGGAGAGCGCCACACATTTTTCAGCATCACATTTTTGAGAATGTCCCTGTTGCTTTTTGTATTCTGGCGTTGATATCCTTTGTTACCACCATCCGTATCTATAACACTGCCAAGGTATACTAATTTATCGGATAGAGCTATTTGGTGTTCTATATATAGAGGGGCGTTCGGTTTACCATTTAATCCGACTTTTTGTTTTTTGCACATTTACTTTTAGACCTACTTTTGCAGATTCATTTTGTAGATCGGCCAATTTTTCCTCCATGTGTTTGTGTGAGATAGAAGACACGTCGTCTGCGTAATCAAGGTCTTCTAGAGAATCAGTCAAGTTCCAATTTATACCTCTATTGCCTCTGCTGGTAACATTTTTCATTACATCATCCATGACAACTAAAAATAGAGACAGTAGGCACCCCTGTGTAACTCCCGATGATGTGTGAAATTTGAGTTTCCCGTTATGAAGTACTTGACAAGTAAATATAGGAAATGTATAATCAATTAAGGTGATGAACTTATTCGGTAGGCCTCTTGCCCTTAGCGCCTGCCATATCTCGTGTCTGTACACAGAATCAAAGGCTTTCTCATAATCAATCAAAGTCATATACCGAAGGGAATTCCACTCAACTGATTGCTCGATTATTATGCGTAATGTGCATATATGATCAATGCATGACCTGTTTTTACGGAAGCCAGCTTCTCTTCGAAGAGACGTTTCTAGAACCTGATACATATGTTTCAGAATAATTTTACTGAACACTTTGCTAATTACGATGAGAACCATAATACACCTCCAGTTCTTGCACTCCCTCTGATCTCCCTTTTTTATTTTCACCACAATTCCCTCTTTCCATTCCTGTGGGTATTGTTCTTCAACACATATTTGGCGGCAAAATGCGGTAAGTATCTGAGCAGAAGAGGCTATGTCCACTTTCCAAATTTCAACTGGATTTCCGTCCTTTCCCAGGGTTTTCCCATCTTTCATTTCCTTCAGAGCAGCAATAACCTCTCTTCGGGTTGGTGCACTCGTATCAATATCCAAATTCATGACTATCACATTCTCTGTGCACTCAGTGGTAGTGCCGCTATTTTCATATTCTGTGGTGAGCAGTTCCTCAAAATGCTCTTTCCATCTTTCCAATTGTTCTTCCACCGTACACAAAGCTTTACCAAACTTGCCATTTACAGGCACTTTGTTGAATCTTCTCTCAACTGATAATTTGCGGATAATCTGATACAGCTCTTTCAGATCGATTTTTTTCTGTGCTGTTCCTTGCGTTTCCTCCGCCAGGTTCACTATTTGTTACCTCTGGTTTTTCGTTTCATCATTGTATCTAGATCTCAATATTCTTGAGATAGCAACTTTTGTGTATTATTATTCACACAGCTTAGTAAATTTTTAACTTTCCTTACTTTCTTGTATGTCCATGAGTCTGCTGACATCTAGTCTTTTGTGTTTCTCGTTCTGTTGCCCAGGCATTCCTCTCCAACCGAATTGAAAATGTCTTAAATGTTTTTCCATTTACGTTCAACAGTCTGAACTTCTTCTATGGCCTCTTTGCTCTCTATATTTTCTGTAAGTTTTCCAATAAATTTCCTCTTCTGTTCTGGGTCCTTCAACTTTTCAATGTAATATGTTCTCTTTCTCTGTTCAGGTTTCTTGCTAGCTATAGTCTTCACTCGGATGTTAGCAGTTATCAAAGGATAGTCACTGTTTATGTCAGCTCCTCTGCGATTTCTGACATCTAGAAGCGACTTATTTAATTTTTATTTTATCTTCTGATATACGTATTGTAATTGCGAAAAAATTCGATCGCGAGATTTCACGTAAATATCCGTTTTAGGTGTCCCTAATAATAATTTTTATTCTGGTGTGACTCAAACCTTAATGTCTGCTCTTCCATCTACCCATTTAAAACATTTAAAATACAAAATGAGAATTGGGAGGATCGTATTTACATTTACTATTGTCGAATGAACCAATTTCATTCACTTTTCGTATCACTTTTCCCAATAGTACCAGCTTGTAGATTTTTTTATTTTTTAACGGCAAATTATTTTTAACGGTACTTCATATAAACATCTATGTATATTTTGAAAAATATTTATGCATATAACTCAACATGTACTTTTAGGTGCAATGTTTGTGATTATTGCCAATCGATTGTAATATACTTCTCCCTCGTTATATACTTACTGTAATGAATGTTTTTTTTTTGAGGTGAGAGAATACCCCAAGGTCCGAGTCTGTTCACACAATAAAACTTTAATTACAATTTCATTGTTATTCATTGTTGAATCATTACTACATGAACAAGATACCCATCTTGGACTAGGCACACGTAACAATCTTTGATGAATCAATTTAATAAATAAGTTCGATATGTATAATATATTGAGATCTGTGTGTGTTTCACTCGCTCGCACTCGCTTGGGGGTTAACCCCCATCCCTTTCGGGGCTGCGCCTGTGCCCAGTCATCTAGAGAAAAAATCCTTATTGCTAGATTAAAATAATCGTATTTGGAGTTCATCCGGTGACAGTTAATCTAAAAGCAGAAAATAGGTCTCTGCTGCACTGCATGATTCATTGCAATAAAAATATACAGAAAAATGCCTGATTTATTATATGTATATACTATCATGAATAATTTTCAAATAAAAATATGTATTCCTCAGATGTCTCTTTTTAACCTTCTAAACTATTTTTCTCTAAAGTAGTTGGTATATTAATACCAATGTCCACCCCACCCCCCAGGTAGTAAGTACGTGTTTGGCAAACACGAGGCCCCGAGCTGAGTCTGGCATTACTTCCACTTACTTGTGCTAGGCTCCTTCATTTCTCTTTCCTGACCTTCCTTGGTCACGTCTTGATCTTTTTGATCCCGACGCTAGGGTATCTTTCATTTTCCTCTTTCTTCTTCTTCTCCTTTTTATGATATATGTAATGTTTTTAGAAATGTTGATATTTGAGTTTTGAGTTGTAATTCAGGAGGGTTTATTAGTCGGTACGGTTGAGTCATTCGGCGAGTCCCACACGCGGGGAGAGTTATGTTGGCTCTCCCTAGTGCGTAATTGCATTTTCCCTACCTGTACACGTTTTTAGGGCTCTAATGACCTCGATTTCGACGAGCAGTAAAGCCCCACAAAAATACCAATGTTACCAATGTCTATGTTAATTAAATAAATTATGTCTATGACTTGCGATTTGCCACTGCGTTATGCAAAATTAATTTCATTATTACCAATTTATAAAACACCTTTTCCAATTTCTTGCTTTAATGGTACAGAGTTTAATTTGTCGAGGCTGAAAATCAATGACCTTTGAAAAAATATAAATGTGAAATTTCGAGTCATGTATTACATTCATTCCATGCTTCTTGGTAAAAAAAATACTAAAAGAATTTATGGTATTATATGGGCGTTGACTGAAGTCAAGTAGCCAACTATTCACAAAACTTGGAAATATTCAACAAAGCTGTTCTTTTTAATTAATAATTCATTCTACTGAATTTTTTTATATTACATGAGAACAATTACTTTGTAACTTTCAAACTCGATAATTATTTACTCGTTGTTTGACTCCTTCTTCGAGAGAAGTCGCAGCCACGTGATGCGGCTGTTATTTCCGTTAGAACAGTATTTTCTACAATTTTTCTTGAATTATTCTTGAAAATGTCCCGTAAGGTATGTAGCGTCATCGCCACCAACGCAGACTGCCCTGGCTGCAAGCGTCCGCAATAGGACACTCTATCTCCGGCCGCCCCGAAATGCACGTCTGGCCAGGGGCGAGGGCAGAAAACATCTGTCAGGCACAAGGGCAGCTTAGTCGGAGGACACAGGCCCTCCGCCCCAGTTCTCGCCTCGTCGTATGACCGTGCACACTCGACTATTGTAGCGCGCCTAGCGAAAGAGTAATAAAGGAGATTATTCTCATGTGGTAGAGTTTGAGTTAAATCCTCTCCCGACTCCCACATAATTGTGACCCCGACGTGATGTGAACAGTCCCGACGTGATCCGAACAGTGACCGACGTTATATGTGGTCCCGACGTGATGAGTTCGTTCGTTAATGGTACCGCGATCGCGCCGCTGCACGCGCCGCTGCACACGCCGCTGTTCTCGTTTGGCCCGCTCTGACAGCGTGCTCGCTCCGCGTTCGCTTCTGCGCGTCGAGCAACCCGGCGGCTCACTCAATGGATCGTTGAGACGTGACACGAGTCATTCACCACATCAATGGAGCCGCTGGTGACAGCACTGAACAACTCTGCAACGAGGCGGCAGGGCAACGGGACGGGCGAGGCCACAGCGACCGAAAACGCGCCGACCTTTGCAACGGACAAACCAAATAGTTTATCGCCGCTTTGGTGGTTCTTGGGGAGGCTCAACTTTTGCCGCCGCGGCATTCCATGCGCAGCCGCAGTATGGGCCGCGCTAGACGTGCTGCTGAACGGCGTGACAGCGGAGGTGGCCGCCATCACAGGGACCGAGGAGGCAAGTCGAGCATTCGACGTCTGCAAAGAGCATAGCTCAAGCAATCAGCGCTGCTTTCCTCGAACCAACGGCTGCACTCGCGCTCAGAACGGACGCCTCAGGAACATCCATCGGCGCAGCTCTCGACCAACAGCGACCTGACGGCACCTGGGTCCCTCTGGAATTTTTCCCTCCAAAACTGAACCCGATCTAGCAACGCTACAGCACCTATGACAGGGAATTGCTTGTTTCGTTTGCAGCGGTAAAGTTCTTCGGGAGGATCCTGGAAGGCCGGCTCTTCACCATCCACCCCTACCACCGACCCCTCACTTATGCAGCGGACAAGCGCACAGAGAACGTGTCACCCCTACAACTGAGACAGCTGGACTAAGTTGCGCAGTTCGACGTGAGCTGCGCATACACGCCAGGGTCCGCGAACGTAGTGGCCCATGCTCTCTCTCACACCTGTGCCCTTGAGATACACGTAACGCTCAAGCAGTCGTCCATCAGCGCACGACAGATGGAGAGCAGCTTTCGTACCTCATCGCAAGCCCGCGGTTAGAGCTCGTGAAACGCAGCCTCTTCAGCCCAATACACCCGATGCCAGCTTCGCGACATGCACACCCTCGGCCTTTCGTGTTCAAGGATCTGAATTCCTGTGCATGTCTATCGCCAGGTCGATGCAATCCGCAAGCCACTTGAGCTAGCACCAACGCACATATATCGTCGACGTCAACGGCGTGGAGAAAGCATATTCAACGGACGCAGTCTTGTCTTATCACCAACAAAGGACCAAACCGAATGTTCAAAGGTGCGATGCATCAACTCGATCATCAAGGTAACGCACGAGCCCGCGCCGCAGCCGCCGCTGCAGCCTGAGCCTCGCCTGCAACGCCGCCGTCGCCGCGTCTCCAGTCAACATCCGACCGGAAGGCACCGCCGAAGGCTCGCAAAAGGGTCTCGCTCCCTATGAAGGTCACTGCACGGGGAGTCCTGTGGCGTCATCGCCACCCACACAGACTGCCTCGGCAACAAACGTCCGCAATAGGACACTCTCCGGCCACCCCTAAATGCACGCCTGACCAGGGGCGGGGGCAGAAAACATCTGTGAGACACAAGGGCAGCGAAGCCGGAGGACACACTTCCTTCACCCCAGTTCTCGCCTCGTCGCCCTACCGCGCGCACGCGAATCTTGTAGCACGCCTAGCAAAATAGTAATAAACGAGATTATTCTCATGTGGTAGAGTGTGAGTTAAATCCTCACCCGACACCCATTGGTATGAAAATCTTGACATCGTTGCGTTCCTATTTCCATTTGCTGTTTTAGTAGGTTTTTTCCCTATGTTAAGCCCGTACTTTTGCAAGAATATAAAAAAAATGAGCCCGCGAAAGTTTCTCCATACATACCCATGGTAATGTAAAGTCAAATAATTCAAAATTCTGCGCCGGAGGAGTATGAAAATTAATCGTCACAGGATAGAGAATGGTTCAAATTATCATTTAAAACATTTTGGGTGGAACTTAAGCATAGTCGCTCTGACGCACATAATACCTTAAACACACGAGCAAAATGAAACTATGAATCAATACAAATACTTAATAAATACTCAACATTATATTGGATATTGATAACTTATTCTTTGAGTGGCAGTGCTTAAGGCCAACTGCATTCAAGGAGTAAAGAATAAACCACATGTACCCAAAAGATACAATGAGTAAAACAACTATACTCGAAGTCATCTTTCTTTGCCTCGAGAAATTCAACTTAAGAAAAAGATCATGAACGGAAACGTACCGTGTTTATTAGTTTATTGAATATGAGTCGCAGTAAATTACTTTACTGTGCTCAACGAGGTCATACGCATTTTGAAACAGCTCTCTTGACAATAAATTATTTATTTATTTATTTATTTATTGTCAAACTGGCTTGATGTTGGTATAGAAGCTGTACTCGAATACCAATGTTTTTCTTCGTCATTGTCCGTAAAAGTAATGATAAAGGTACCTCGCATTCTGTTGGCAAAACATTCGAACTTGAATCCATTGCCAACCTCGGACACTTGAGGAACGAATATTAACTCGTATTTGTTCTGTAATTAACTTGAGGAACGAATATTAACTCGTGTTTGTGTGTAATTAACTTGTATTTCTTTACAGCAAATAGTCGCTTTTGTGACTGCTATTAATATTTATTTGGATATTACTTAAATTCTTTGTGACCACGCTTTTCCTGAAATTTTTCTAGCAAGATGTAGCGGTAAGCTTTAACCTCTACATTATCAGCTGATGAGAATGACATTGTGGACCGCTGCCTGCACGTGTTTCAAGTATTTGTTTCGTGGAGGTTGGCAATTTGTTTAAGGCGGCCATGTCGAACAAATTTAGGCAAAGTATCGTGACTTTGAGTATACTAACTTACAAAAGATATAAACTGAAATAATTACTATTTCATAAAAGCGTTGAAACATGAACTAAAATATTGTGTCGTAAAGACTTAAAAATTACAAAAATATATAAAAATATACCCACAGTATTTCGCTGAGTGTCTTTGCAACGAACAGAAAATGCAAATACGTACCTCAGCATATCAATCAAAATTCAAACGACCTACGCGAATTTTCAAACCGCGCTACGCGACAAGACACGACATAATTACCAATAAATTAAACATCTTTTTCATTTCCTCACATTAATTGTACGCATCTTAATTCAATTGCAGATGCTAAATGTCGATGGCCTTTGAGAAAAAATCAATTATTTTCGTGTAACATTACGAGTCACCAGTAACATTCATTCCATGCTATTTAAAAATTATTTCTTGGAAACAAAATAAATATGGTCTATTGTTGGACGTATTGTAAAACATTCAGAAATAGTGAAATTTATTAGGAACATTAAGAAATACATTTAAAGTAGAACAAAACATTGTTGTAAAATGTAAAATAAACTTAACCTTCTTTTGCAATACTAAAAATTATAGGTTTTTACCTAAAATGTAATTCTTAAAGAACGTAAACAAAATTTTGAAATGTATCACTGAATCGATTAAAATTTTCACGACCTCCTGCATACACGACTTGTGACTTGACCATGCTTATTGAAAGAAAACCACTATAAAATTTATAATAATCTTCGGTTTTGTACTTTTAAAGATCGTAACGCGAAATTCAATCTTATATTTTCAATCTTATATTCAACGGGTTTTTCTCCGTTTTTCCTTCTGGTAGAGGCGGATTTATTATACAGGTTCTCTAGGCTGTCTAGGGGCGTGTTTATTGTAACAATAAATCGTGAATTTAGTGTTATTTCAATTCTTATGATTTTTAAACACTATACTCAGAATNAAGTTCGATAATAACTTGTACATTAAAATTTACAAACATATTTGCGTTAAATTACAAACATATTGACATTCTATTTGTATTATTACTCGCAGCTAACTTTTTGTCTTATGTAGGAACTTATGCTGAATTTGTTTGAATCCGCCTCTGCCTTAGGGCCCTTGATCGGAATTGATGGGATGGTCCCTTGCTTGCTTCCGGAGAGTAAATTAGTTTTTTTTCCTCCACGTTGTCATACGCAGTTTGTACTGTGTTTTGACAATAAATTTATTATTATTATTATTATTATTATTATTATTATCAATACTACAAAAAATTCAAAGCGAGTGATATCAAACATGTCTAGGAAAATGATACTTTCCTAAGTATCTCACTTATTCAAAAACCCAGTTTCGTAATGTAAGTAATAAGCATCTAGGCAATGTAAGTAATAAGCATCTAGGCAATGTAAGTAATAAGCATCTTCGCAATGTAAATAAAATACAAATACAACCCTAAGCTAATTAGTCCAAAATCTCATACGACACTAATGAATAAAAGCTATTTTAACAAATAAAATATCACTACGATTAAGTTTGGCAATTTATCATTGTTATTCTTGAGATATCGTTTCAAATATGTTCAAAATAATCTATTTTTGTCATTATATTTGCACAAAGACACAATACAATTAATACATACGGTGTTTATTATAAACTGATTTTAAAATTAAAGCACGCAATACTTCAACCCGACTATAACATCTTCAATAACTTGCACTATTCACGATAAATCCCAATACGATTATTCTGACTTTCGCCGCCATACTACTTTTTTGTAATCGAGGTGGCTTTGGCTTGTACAAGTCACATCCACAAGCTAATTTTTTTTTTTTTGGTGGGGCTTTAGGGCTCGTCAACATCGAGGTCATTAGAGCCCATCCACAAGCTAATGCTCGTTCGCTTCGCGTAATATTAATTCCACGGAAAACTTACTTTATTGAAATTCTTGAATTTTTAGCAAACATTGCTAATCGATAGCTCTGAGAAAAACCGAATTTCATGTTTTTATGACTAGTGAAGTATCATATAATTCTGATACATCAATCAGTCAGTCAGTTACACGGAGAGGTTTATTTAAGGTAAGATTCGAGGTGGTTTAAATCAAATGTACTATATAAATATTAGAAAACGCTTTGTAAAATTAAAAAATATATACTCGCGATATTCAACAAAATTCACGGGATATAATACTTTTGGCCTTGTTTCACCTCGATATACTCTACTTAGTCCACTCTTTTGGTAGTTTGGCATGGGGAAAATACAGAAGTTCTTATTCTGAATCGTCCCTATCTTAATGGAATAAAATGGATTTTTTATTCTCAACCGATTCAAACGATCTTGGGCTTAAATGAAAAATCTGGCTTTGCTCACTTGCAGGCAATTTTATACTTTGATCACGCTTAGTTCATCAATGCAAATATTTTCTAATTTTTCGACATTTCGACTGAGCGAAATTCCTGTCAATATAATCTCGAAATAATGAAACCATTTTTATCGACGTATTTTGACATCCCCGACTTTGCTCACCCACTACTTTTGAGTGTAATAGTTTGTTTATGTAATAAAATTAAGAAAACATAATTGTTTATTACGCTTGAACGTCGGCATTTGTTACATATCCGGTGCGTTTTCTGAATTCTGGCACAGTACCATCACAACAACAAGAAAGATCATTAGACGTCAGCATAACAGGTGCTATTCTCGAGACGTAAATGGTTGCCAAACAAGATAAAGCTGATGTACATAATGAATCTCAACCTAAAACTAGACGAAAATTAATTAGATTTTGCACTTAAGTGGTGGTAGTTAAAACTAAATAAATATCGCTATACCGGGATCAATTTTATTTAAAGTTTTTATTATTTATAAAGTAACTTTACTATGAAATATTCATAAAATAATATTTTCTCTAACTTTTCTCTGGTTTCTGTAATGTAAGAGAACGTGACACAATAGTAGAAACTAAAGGAATTTGAGAATTTTTTTAAATTAAAAATATCACACTTAATCGGTTTTAAAAGTTAACCGATGTGACAGCATTAGCAGTTGATGTTGCTTGTGATGTCTATGGCGTCATCAACCATTTACCTCTCGATAAGAGCACCTGTGGTATTGACGGAGTATTTGAGCTTGTTTATGTTGTGTTGGTACCGTGACAGAAATCAAATAACACGCCAAATAAGTAACTAATGCCGGCGCTTGTGCGCAATAAACAATGGTTCTATTTTAAATTTTATTGCAAAAACAAGTTATAGTACTCAATAGTAGTGGGTGAACAAAGTCGGAGAGGTCAAAATACATCGAGAAAAACCTTCACTGTTTTGAGATCATGTTAACAGGATTTACGCTCAGTCGAAATAAGAAAATATTTCATTGATTAACTGTTAAAAAACAAAGGATGGGGAAAATATAAAATTGCATGAGCAAAATTCAGCAAAGTTAGACCTCTCATTTAAGCCCAAGATTGTTCGAATCGGTTGAAAATAAAAAATAAATTCCCGCTAACTTCACAGAGCCTCTCAGCTGTGGGTTGAAATCGCGTCTCGTGTTCCGTTAACACGTGATTTGAGGTTAAATATGCACAAGTTTAAGACAATTTAAAAATATGAGGGAAATATTCAATGATTTAAGGTTTCTATATCCAACAGTAACAATGGAAACATTAGAACAGTACAATGAGTTAAAATTACAAAAATTATAGATCATTGAAGTAAAATGCCATCGACATAGCTACTATATTACGACCCAGCTCTGAATAAATGGACTGCGGATGTTTGTATTCTTAATAATTTGAATTAAAATAAATGTATTCACACACGATTCCTATCCGAATCGAATGGAAACGGAAAACGATGCAAGATGAAACTTTGCCTGGTAAAAATTAATACATTATTCCATATAATTTATTATTATTATTGTTATTTTAAATCTGATACGTGAATATGAGGTTATTTTTAAAGCGAAGAATTGTTAGATGATATTCATGAGGGTTTAGTTTGTCTTGTAAGGAGACAAAATACCCAATGAAACCAAGAGTTTGGTTTTCCTCACAAACACAAGCATCCAAGAGCAAAACTGTTTATAAAACGATAAGATACATTTCCCAGTTTTTCTTGTAATTTTTTTCTCATTTTGTGTAGTTCTCAGAGTGTATATTAGCATAATGAGAAAGTATATTCATACACAAACTATTATTTTATTTACATAGCCATACTAATCTCAAGTATCTTTGTAAAATCATCCATTGTTAAAAGAAATTCATTGTATGAAATCACAAAAGAAACTTAATTATTCAAAAGACATAATAAATCCACATGATAATGATCACCATAAAACAGTACAATGCTTCCTATTACTCAGAAAGCAATGTGAACACAAAATTAAAATCGCCGGGTGCACGTCAGTTCTTTCTTCTAGCATCTACGATATTCTGTGCTTATATTTCCTGTGGAAAATAATAATGCTATTCTATTCTCATATTTTTTACTTCCAGTCGAAAATAGTTGACGATCGCAATGAACATAGCCAAGTGTGATTTTAGAAGCCATGGCTTGAAGACGCGGTCTGGTCATAGTGGAATGAGACAGGTGTGCCCATCAACTCCTATTCGGGTACGATTATGTCGAAGCGACGATCAGCGATACGAGAGAAGAGTGAAGCGCAGAAGTGAGCGGTGCCACTCCGCTTATGTAGGAGCGACGATAGGAGTCATCGACACGTCTGCGCATGCACAGCAGGGTTGCTCATAATCAGAATAAATCATTCTTTAGAATAAAAGTAAATTAAAATAATTCATTATTTCACGTAGCCAAAATAACGAATAAAAATGTATTTTTTATTTGGTGAACATTGATTGACGAAAGACAAGTTATTATTTTATTTTAAGCAAATAAATAATAAATACCAAGTTATTCTTTTATTCGACTAACATTGAATGACGAAAAGAAAGTTATTCTTTTATTTGACAATATTACTTGTAATAACGAATAAAAAGTTCCTCTTGCTTGACGTACAATGAATGATATTCTTTTATTGTGCTGCCGTCGAGAATGAATTATTTTTAGTAAAGCAATACAAGTTTCCTTTTTCTTGTTTATTTTTGTTCCTGGTACAATGAGTATCAAATGAATCTGCATTTCTTTGTGTTGCAAAGAATACATTAATCGAATGAGAATGGTCATTCTGACTAAGAAGTGTGCAATTCTTTTCAATTTTTTCCCTTGGTTGGTCATTCATCGAACATAAAGTATATTTTCGAATTGAAACCTATGAAATTGACCGAGAAAGTGCAGAGAGGAAACTATTAGTTAATTTGTAAATTAAGTATTTGGTTAAGGTTATTCAAAAAAGTTTTAATGTATCCATTGTAATAAGAAATTATTTTTTGACCTTCATCAAACATAAATAAGCTAAAAGTTTAAAGAAGTTCATTCGGTCCCTAACTGTGTAATGAAGAAAATTTCTTACATTTATTTAAAGAATGCATTTCAAAAGTAAGAACAAAAGGATCTCCTTTATTTACATAAAATATTTTTTCTATTCCAGCTGACGTATCGTTGTCACACCCTGCTCTACCTCGTTTTATTTCACCTTTTACCTCACAAGTGGTTTTTCTTTTTGTATATTCTTTGGGCTCATTGAAATATAAACTTGAGGACGGGGGGAATCTCGCATTAATTTATTTTATGTTAAATAATCAGCTGAACATTGATAATAACCTATATTATGCTCTACTATGTTTAATTTGTAACGAACGCAATTATTAATTTAGGTATACATACCGGTAAAGAGTAGTGTAGTGTACAAGGAGAGTCCATGGGCGGCAGTGATTCTAAACTATACAGAAGTGAGAGTATCGGTTCTTGATCCCCATTATATGGTAATATTTTGCTCTTGGGAATACGTATTGCCAACATTTTACGGATATAAAGGAAAGCATGGATATAATTAAGAAAGAAATGAGGAGGACGAGGTGACTTGTATGTATCAATTACGAATGTGTGACACAGGGTGTCGAATAAACGAGGACGGGTATTGGAGAGACAAATATTGGACAATGTTTTGCTGCTAACAAATATAAATGGACAAAAAAATTATATAGTCACTTGATAAATCTGAAATAGACTTGAAAATATCGAAAAAATGCGAGATTTTTAGATAGAAAGGTGAAAGTTTGTGAATGAAGTAAGTAGAGAACGTGCGAGGATTCAGTGCGACGGAGAAAGGGAAAAACCGAAAAATCAAAGATGGCAAGACGGATGAGCGAAAAATAATAAGAGTTATTTGATTAAATTAAGGAGGAAAGAAGAAATAGAGATGAGGTGACGAATATGGTAGAGAGAAAGAATATGGAGGAATCTATACTTGAAATTCAACTCAATTTACTTAAGGAATGTAGAGAGCGCGAGGTGAAACAAACGAGGAGAAGCGGACAAATATGCTTTTCTTAAGGAAAAGAGTAATAAGTTGCGAAGAGAATTATCGAAGAGAGAGACGAGAATGGATGAGGCAGAAGTGTTCAGAAGATGCATAGATTAACAGATGTAAAGGAGGTGATGAAGCAGGGTTTGGAAAATTGAATAATGGAAAACGTGTTGGAAAATCCTATTCGAATTTGCAGAGAATATGGTGAGAAGGATGGATATATGGAGTTGAAATATGGGCAAGGGAAGACATCTATGAACATGTAAGAGATAGATAGAATACTGAGAATGTTACTTGGAGGTAACGTAGATGAGGACAGAGAGGAAGTGACCTATGGAAAAGATGATGAAGATAAAACTGGATGATCCTCACTGAATTGAGGAAATTAATTAAGGAACTAAGGGAAAAATGTACCAAGCAAAGATGGGATAACCTAATCATTGTTAAGATTACTATAGACTTTTACGGGGATTGCTGGTTGAAGTAATATAATGTTTGTACAAAAGGGATATCTTCCAGATGTATGGAAAATCTGAGAGTAATGAAAGAAAGATATGACAAGAGACCCAAGCAAACCAGAATCTCATGGACCAATACCTCTGGTGCCCTCCCAGGGCAAGATAAAGGGTTTATTTAAGGGATTTATTTGAAAAATAAATCACAAAAAGGCTAATGGATTATTTAGAACGGTAAGGAAAATTGGATAATAGACATTACGGATTAAGAAAAACACGGGCACAGAAGATGCTGTTATTCGACTGTTAGATGAACGGAAAACACGAAAAAGATTATAATACATATGGAAATCAGAGGAACATTCGATTATACATATTTGGACGCAATATTACAAACAATGAGGAATTTACAACATACATGTTTGGATACCATTAGTTCGGACACCCTACCTCCCAGACATGACATTTTTCAAAATACCGATAGAATACACTACCCTCGAGGATATGCTGACATGTAACAACTGGTAGGTCAACTCACACGAGAATAGAAAAAAATGACTCCCTAAGATCATGTTTCACCTTAGGCGGACGCACCTTATATGATTTTTAATGATTTACGAAATTTTACGAAATCTCTGAATAGTGATTTTTTAGGCCATGAATGAATTTCTTCTTCAGTTCAAGCCTCTTTTATCAAGTTTTTCTTGTACAAATATGTAAAGGATGAGTCGGAGTATTACGTATTTCAAGAGACTTGGTAAGGGAATGGTTTCAAACGATTGTTTTTCAAATTTTTAATACGTTTTCATACGTATATATCATACATATTTAATATATATTATGTATAGTAAATTATTTGTAGACGTTTTTAACGACTGTTACTAATTTTTCGTGAGGGAGGCAGCTTGAACCAAATTTTATATTTTTCATTTATAAACTGAAATAACAATGGAACTATTTTTATCGAGAAATAAAAAAATTGAAAGGGTGAGGTTGGAAAATATGTTTATTTTTCATCATTTTCCATTCGTTGTGTATAATTTTACAACATACAAGCCAAATTTTATTGTTTCTTTTCAACATTTTCTAAATTTGCATTTTTGGAAAGGGAGGCGATTAAAATTTTAAAAAATATTGAAGTCTACATCGAATAAAAATTCAAAACATACGTAAAATTCGCGCATTGGTAAGAGCGAGGTTCACTTAATGCAAGTCCTTTTAATGACGGAAAAAAATTCTTCAAAATTGTCAAAGAGGTGAAACGAATTTATATTCTAAGCACAAATTATGCTTTTATATGGTCAATAAGAAAATTTTAAAAAGAAACTGCAATTTTTTGTTGTCGAAAAAACATTCTATTTTTCATTGTTTTCTCTCTCCCGAAATAGATAACATTATATTACATTCTTATGTATGAAGTCCATAAAATCAGTAGTCAAAATTTGTTATTTGTGATTAGGCAGGGATCTACCAATGTTCACGATTCGTTCAACATATGAACATTTCCATGGCGTAAAACCATTTCACATACTTTCTCGTACGTTCCTCCACTTGCAGCATAGAGTGGGAAAAAATTCTGTAGTGAAAGGGTCATTTCTGGCGTGGTTTCTATATTTTGGTCGACTTCCGGTGCCCTATTCATGCTCAAAGTTGCTAGATGAACTTATAACTGTCTTTTATTGAAAAGTAAAATGAATATTCAGAATGTTATTTCAAAACATATAACGACATAAAAGTCTAGAAATATCGTAAAAGTGTTATGTAATTTTGTTGTAGGCAGAAATTGATGTATTTCCCTATCTGCAATGCGTTTGCTGTCCTCCTATGTATTTTATCCTTTCATTTCAGTTTACCAAAACTATTCTACGTCTGCTTGGTTCATTTACGCTGCTAAATATTATTCAAGCTTCTTGAAACTGTAAACTAATGTGTAAGTGTAGAAGACAGAAATTATTTTACTGCGTCTATACCAAACTTTCAAGCGAAATACCGCTAATGCGAATTGAATGCATACTAATTGTACTTAACGTACAAAAAACTTAAGCAAAATTGTTGGATTCGTTTTTGAGGAACATTCAAAAGAGTACTTTGACATTCATGTGAAGTACCCTTTGTTTTAAAATGAAAAAAGAATAGAGCACATGCATCGACAAGTAAATTCTACCGTAAATACAAAATGGGAATTAAATTGATCCATCCATTTGCTCAGAATCGCTGAGCACAGACAAACGGGCTGACGGACGGACGGACGTTATGCCAAATGCCACTTTTTCAGAATCAGAGATCGGCAAAACGGATATTTCCGTCGAAATCTCGCTTTCGATTTTTTAATCGTGAACGTTTCTGTATACCACGTGTATGAGAAAGTAACATTACTGACATCAGTGGTCTAGTGGTAGTGTCGTATCTCCCACAATACCTCTGAACTCTAGAACGTGCTCGATCGGATATGTTTCTCTCACCCACTCGAGACAATTAATGATTTGAAACCAAGTATCCCAGCATCCCAACACCTGACCATCCCAATTTCCTACCCCCGTCACGGTCAGGCGGTAGAGCAGGTTTCTTGGCAATAAATAAAAAATACGAGTTATCTATTATTTTGGTATTTTTATTCTTGTTACAATTGATCACACAAAAGGCTATACTTTTTGTATTGCAAGGAATAACTTGTTTTGAACAGAACACTGTTACATTGTGAATGTTTGCAAGCAATATCTGGATATTAATAAAAGTAATAATATAAATAATATTATCTGGAGGGAATGCATTATGAGTGTGTAAATGAGAAATCAGTAGAGTGTTTCCTACAATGAATCTGAAGGCGCGGTGTGTACCAAACGCGCAGTGTCGAGCGAAGCCGACGACCTAAATTGGAACCCAGAGATATAATAACCGACGAAATAACTGGCCGAGGCATCGCATCTTGATTAAATGATAAAGATTAAAGTGTAGTACCATAATTTATCTAAGATTTATTTAATTTGGAAACTTCCGAGTTCCGAATGTAACTCGTAAAGAGGAAGTGAATAATGACGCATGGGGCTTGCTCTTGTATTCCCACTGGTTGCAATTTGGCAATACGTCAGAGAGGTTGCTTCAACTCTCTCCTGCTGGCAAAATGTATATTGACATATGAACAGCGGTACATAAATTTTTGTGATAATACTTGCTACATGCTCATGTGCATTGTGATTATATAAGATTTAATACAGATAATAGAAGAGTTTAATGAAATCTTTCTTAACATTATTATAAAAGGTCGTCTATGACTAACGCTGCAGAGATAACGAAGCGCCGAGTCGGTTATATGGAACTTCATTATATTACTATTTTTAATGTTGCATTAGGAGCTTGTATTACTATTTTTAATGTTGCATTAGGAGCTTGTATTACTATTTTTAATGTTGCATTTTAACGGCTATCTTTGTTCCCTTCTCTAGAATTCATCCATAAAGTGTTCCTTATAATTATTACAAACACCGTAATATTATATGACGACACCTATGTGATAAGCAATTAAGAATAAATTTTGAAATGCATGTTATAATTGCAGCTAAAATGGCAGAGAAGGTGTACATCAGGTATTAAAACATCATGTTTTAAGTCATAAGTGTATATGATTCTACTGATGCCATGTAGGATCTTAATTCTCAATTACACATGACAAGTGTTTCAAAAGCTTCAGTACTAGATTGGGTTTAGAAACATTGTTTAAATTACAGGAACATAAACACCTAAAATAGGTTATCCAAAGTCTCACTTCAAGAATACTTCGATGAATGGATGTTTCATTAAACACATTTATTATGATTATACCTTTAAATTATTGACTTGCAAATACTAAAAGTATTAACTCAAAAACAGTGTAATCTATGAGGATTTGATCGTTAAAAAATAAAAAGTACATTAATACATTATGAATTGTTTATAAACATTTTATATCACTTAAACCACTTCAGAAGATTCCTTCTCTCATGTGCAATGATAAATGATATGAAGTTAAGATGTTGACTCCAGTCATTCAAATTTTATTATGAATTCTTCATAATTTTTCACTTAATATTTGTCAGTGAAAATCTGAAGAAACCATATTTTATTAGAGTTAATCTGTATATTCATAAAATTTTCATGTCATAAAATATTCAATAAACAATTTCCAGTGATTCTTAATCTTTAAGATAAAGCCTCAATTAACCTTAAGAATATCAACATTTACTGTACAATAATTTTTTTATTAATTTTGAATGTGAATACATAAGATAATAATTACATTCTAATTATGAACAGTACAACCACAATTCACACTCGGCTTAGTTATTCATTACAGAAAAAAAAGGCATAACTGTATTTGTCCTTTATTCTATCAAAAACAAAAAAGTGTAATTTAAATTATGTTTTTATTTTTTTAGAATGAAAGAATAAATCATTATTTGTTTAAGGGTCAAATAAAAAAATAACTTGTTATTCGTCAATCAGTATTGCTCCAATAAAAGAACAGTATTGTATTCGACATTTATTTACGTTAAATGAAAGAATATCTTATTTGTCATTCAAATTTGGCCTAATAAAAGAATGTCATTTAAAGTTTGTCGAATAAAATAATTTTTTATTCGTTATTCTTGATACGTTAAATAAAATAATATATATTTATTCGTTATTTTTTAAGAATAACGAATGATTTTTCAATTTATCATCTTTTATTCATAAGAATACGAATATTGCCAACCCTGATGCGCAGATTCTCAAAGCCTCTCCACCTGCGTTCAGCTGAACGTTCAATTCGCGCCTCCGGGTTACCACTTGAGAGCAGCACTGTCGCGCTGTGTAGGATGTTTCCTGGCGATGGCCTTGCTCTCATTGTCAGTCTGTTTTTGGCTCCGCGAGGTGTAAACTGCGTCTAGGCGTACGCTAAGTAGTCATGGTTACCCACAACAGAAAGTCATGAGGAAGACAGTTTAGACGCGGAAGAACTATTCTATTGTTAAAAATTGATTTAAAAAAAATAAGTCGAGTCATAATATATCTTCATCTTTTTATTCTTTTCGTCTCAAAGAACAGCCCGGCGAAGGCACAATGGAGTCGAACTGCGGAAATGTATATGTATGTAGATAAATGAATAATTTTCGTTAAGAATGGCTTTACTTAAATTACTTGAAAAGTAAAAAAAAAATACATTTTGGTAGCCTAATTGTGAATTTTTGTTAAAGTAGAGAATGTACTAATTTTGTTCTTGTCAGAACTGTTGATTTTCATGGCAGCGAGTAAACAAATAGGCACTAAAATGGTCTTTTAAGAATGTTAAAAAAGGTCCCACACATGTTTATCGAGAAACTGACAGTTTCCAGTCTTTTAACGAATAATGCAGGTATCCGGGTTCAGGGATCATGGCGTTACCTTCAAAGAACTATGACTCGCTTAATATTGCATCTATAGAAATGAGATAAACTCCGATTACTATCTTCTATATTACTTTCATTTTTTGTTCCTACACAATTTTCGCTTACGTTTGTGGTTTTCGAGTTATTTACGAAAAAGCAATTGTCATACGCTTTTTCTTGCTCAAAAATTTCCAATTTTTATAGTATATATCTAAAAATAAGCTACGGACTTTTCGTAAAAAATGTATAACATATTGTTCAGAATTAATTACTCTACTGATTTCACGGTTATTGTGAATTTTTAATTTATTATCCGCGTGAAGGTGTAGTACCAACCCTCAGACGGTTAAGCAAACAAAAAGTTTTTTTTAATTGTTAAAGAGAAGACTTTCTTAACAAAAATCAAAAGGTTTTATTTATCTACCTCGAGATAACCAAAGTTCCGCAGGCAAGTGATGATTTGACTCCTCTTTTAAGATATTTAACATTAATGTTCATTTAGTCTGTAACGCGTCTGCTAATCTTGAACACAGCTTTCCCAGTTTTGGGACGTATGAATCCTTAGGAAAATAAAACATATACTCTTGCAGTTGGGAGCAGAACGGTACTTTTTAGACTAACAAGGTCTATTTTTAACCTAACAGGACAGCAGCGAGCGAGCGATACAAGCAGGCTACGAGTGCCAGCTAGTACCGCACTCAGGCCGCTCCGCACAGCGCAGTAGGTGACAACCACGGCGATCTGTCGGCAACGGGGAACTGAGACAGTGAGCAGCGCCAAAAAGCCCCCTGCGGATGCTATTTCCGCTCATCTCCACAAGATGTCAGCCAGTTTGCGCGGCGGAGCGAATATAACCTCACCAAATTTACTTGTTGAATTAATTTCCACAGTCATATTGTCTTTTGTGGTTTTTATCCTTTTTTTTTTTTTTGACCCACAACGCGACTCTTCGGTGGACGCAACTTTTATCAATTGCTCGAAATCCATCGCAGAACAACGTAATACAATCTCGAAACCGCAACAACAATGGCGACTCTAGCTTCGATAAGAACCAAGCGCGGATACAAGGGGGTCATGACCCCCTTAAATCCTATAGAGAATGAGTTTCTGGTCGCGGAAATGCGTTATTGATTTTCAAAGAGGTTGATGCATTTGAACAATTTTTAATCAGTAATTAGTACTGCAGTATATTTGCAGAAACGATTTAGTATCACACAACGTGCTTTACCCACTTTGATAAAGTTGTAGTGGCGGCGATGGTGGTGCCATTATTGTTGTGAGAGTGGGTGTCGATGTAAATGGCATATGATGTTCGTGGGAAGAGAGTCGTTTCCGGAAGTCCATGAGTTCGGAATGGCGGTTGTATTAGAGGATCAATGCTCGGACACGCTTTGCTGTGCTGCAGCATATTTGTTATTAAACGAGGGTTCTCATAACAGACTGCTGCCATGATAGGCAGAGAAAAATAAAATTCTTCCACATAAATTATATTAATTTGAGAACACTCCCTCACTATTTGATCAATTCTCATTATCTATTAACATTGGTGGGTCATTGTTGAATGTCACCAGTTCGTGACGGAAGAGTGAACCACTGGATGGGACGCGAACGTTACAATGCGGACGGAAGTATAAAATAATCTACGGGAACGTGTGCCATCGAAATTCGACATTGTGTATAGAGAGAAATTAGTCGTGTTTTCACAGTCCTGGTTGTACAGCACTTGTACTTAATTTTTCAAAAAACAGCACCTTCACCAGTAATTTTGCTCTTGTCCTTGAAAAATTAAATGTTTCTGTACCTTAAAAAATTTAATTTTTTTTTCAACTTTACTCACAAAACAAGTTTTGCATTTATCGCTTTCCCTTGTCGCACAATTTTTTTTAAATAATCTCGAAAGTAGGGAGTTAGTGTACCGAATCGCACAGTAATTAACACTTAGATAACCTAAACTGACAATTTGCTTTAGAATTTTTAATTTTTCTTCTTCTGAGATTGGGTTGTTTCCTGGAACTTACTATGTCCAATACTATATTATTTTGTTAAGACCCCCCCCCTATAATGTTAGTCACTACTCGGCCCTGATTAGAACGCAGAAAACGTACCAAAGGGTTATCGTTGGTCGCAGTGCCAACATACACGCCCTCATTTGTCATCACGTGAAAGTTAGCGTCGCTTTACTCTTCTCTTTCCTCTTATCGCTGATCGTCGCTCCAACATAATCGTATCCTTCAATTAATACTGCACTTCTCCAAAAATGTCTTGATTTCATTGGTTGGGTAACGTCCCCTCCACCTAGATGCGCAATGGCACACCTTGTGTTCACTGTTACTAGCACAACTCTCTACCGTGCTTGTGTTATGCTTGTATTATCCACTACGCGGTCTGGCCAGACCTCGGAGAAACTTCGTTTTAGCAATCGGAATGGGCGCCATGGCTCAGAGGTCTCAAAACTGTGGCTAGAGACCGTAGTTTACATTTCGTCTTCACGATCCATCGTTACTATCCTTTTAAACTTTATTAGTTAAAACTTCACAATCTCTCCTCAGTACATTAAAATAATAATGTTGCATTAAAGAAACAGATGGAACATACAATTTACCTTCATGAATGTGACCAAAAACGTGGTATTTTGGTTTAACCCTTTGTTGCACAGTAGTTAACAGCTCAACACAGCCTGCCCTCACGCCTGTTCGGCATAAATCTCCATGGCCAATCGGAGGTGTATGGGTTATAAGAATATCAGTGTCAGCAGGAATTTGATCCCACTTTTTCAGCAACTCCGAACCTCTTGGTAAGCCAAATGCCCACTGACAAAATTCTGGCTGCCTGAAAAATAATGAAATTTAAATTCGTAATACATACTAAACTTTGCCATATGATAAAAGGAGGAATAAGAAAGTATTGAGTAACTCTTGAAATACAAGCAAGAATTTGAGCAAGAAATTGAATCTTACTATGAAGTTTAGGCAATGCAATGCTTCTAAAAAAAACGAATAGGAAAGAAACCGATTCTTTCAATTTTATACAAGATGCTTCCATCCTTAAAAAGTATGGTCCATAATGCATTTTGATTTAAATACTCTGCCTCCATTTGTAAATAAGAAAGTGAGAAGTGCAATCTGGATTTTGAAGATAATCTTGTTTCTAATTTATTCTGTCACAGAATTGCATATGGTATAGTCCTGGTAAGACTACAATCCTCATTATTGAAATATGAATATGTTTTTAATTTTATCATACTGTATGAAAACACAAAAAATAAAGAAATTTTGACAGTGGCCAATTTATTTATTTTCGGTTGATTTCACATGGATTGACCAGTCATTGTTAGTGGTTTCTAGATATTTTAAGTTTTTTTTTTTTCCTTGTTACGAGTTACTTCTACATCATAAATAATAGATTAGACAAAGTGGACAAATTAGCTTGTTTTAATGTTTTGCTCACTGTCTTCCTGTTATACATTTTGCTTAATGTTAAATGGATTATGAACTACCAAACAAGTGGGTTCTATCTACAAACATGATTGATCATAGAATCGATTATTTGACAGCTTTTGGTCCTGAACAAGACAGGATCTGACCACAAACATAATGTAGAGCCGTGAGGAAGTGATTGAAATAAAATAAAATAAACTTTATGGTAAAAAAAGCAGTAGCAAATCACGTGGGGGCAATAAACTAAGTTACTACTATTGAGAAATCCATTTCCATCTTAGAAATGAAACAAACATTGAAAGTTTAAGTGAGCTGGTATTCCTAAACAACCTGAAAAATAGAAATAAAGTGGACATTACAGAGAAACTAAACAAGCCTCTCAATTGACTCCTGCTGTCTGTTATTGACTTGTCATCCAAGCACAAGTGGTGTTGTAAAAGGTACAGAATCACACTTCAGTTTTCCGGGTATCAGAATGTGCAGGTCACTCAATGCTGAAGCTAATTTATTTATATATTTTATGTCTTATGTTATGATGTGACGAGATTCATGATGTCAGGTCTGCTATTCAACACATAACTTGGATCAAGGAATTAAGAAAGAGGGAATGTAAGTAAGAAGAGTTGGTAATGTCCTCACAGGGGTTTTTCATTTCAGAACAAAATATAAAAGTGTAAGCATTGATGAGCCTTGCTCTCTAGGTAACTAGTGGTGAGAAGTACCTCCAATTGTGCGCCATTGTTACCGTGAGCTTTCTCAGAAGACAGCAACTTCACTGCCACCATTCACCTGCTAAAATGTACTACTGTGTTCTGGTTCTCAGCATTCTACTTTCATCACTGGAAATTGTTCAAATGACAATAAGAAGAAAACTACACATATACAATATGTGTAACTCAATATGAGAGGCACATTAGGGACAAGATGGTGCAGCAAGTCAATACAATATGTAAAGATGTCATTGGTTACAGCATGCACTTTCCAACCTGTGATATAACCACCTATGTTTTTTCATAAAAGTACCACAATAACATTCTTGATACCACTGGATTTGAAGTCATAGCAACTAAAATGACTATTCAATAAATGTTCAGTATGTACAAAGCCAATTTGTGGCTGATAACAGTAACAAAGAAGACTGAATGGTGTTGTTATCACAATCAAGGATATTGACTGACAGTGAATATTAATCAAGAATATGTATACTAATAAAATCCTGACAAAATCAAGTATGATTTACCAAATAACATGTTACATAATAAGTACAACTTTAAAAACTTCACTTCACCAGTTAGTTCAACTACTGCAATACCAAATGATTGGCATGGTATCATAAACTAATTGAAAATTATTTAAATTTTGGAAATTATTCAATAGAACATCACTGTCACATCACTTTCCTTTATTTCAGGACTATATTTTCACAACATGTTTAGGGTAAAAATTACTTAGGAAAAATAATCATTCATTTTATTTTACACCTGAAACCAAATTGAAGTGCTACATTTAAAGATAATTACAGAACTTGTTTCCTTAAATAATACTCATATAATTAACAGTTGTGAGTTAATGTTCCAACACAAAAAGCAAAAGGGAGAGAAGAAGAGTTAATGTCCCCCCCCCCCGTCGTCGTCAGATCAATCTTTTAACCTCATTCCTCCTCTTCCTCATTTCCTTCATGATACATATATACAACCAGCACCACTTCCACTGCATCCACTGTGCCCCAACTGCAATGGTCAGTCTGATGTTTCACAAATCCTTTTATAACTTGGAATATTTTAAACCACTACTCCCATGTCTTGGTGAAGTTGTGCTGGAATTGTGTATTAAAGGTTAGTTCAGTTTGCTCATCTATGTTTCTTTTTTGCTTTATTCACTATATTCCATTTCTTAATCCCCACCACCACCACTTCTTCAATATCGTAACAAACCAAATGTAGGACTTTCCTTTCATAAAAAAAACTTCCTCCTCTTTCAAAATTCTATTTTATATGTTGCTTACATACATTTTTAAAAACTTTCAATTCTGTTTATCTTTCCCAGCAATGATTATGCTCACAAGGTGATAGAAAAAGCTTATTGCTTATTAAATTACCACAACAGAGTAAACAATACCTTCATTTATTTCATTTATAAATATTTGTAAGATATCAAAACGAAATGAATGAAAAATGCCAAGGAAAAAATTCAATTGGAAAATGAATATTGTGTTATCTACAAGGAGAAAACATTCACATTTCAAAATTCATGCATAATTAAGATGTTTTTAACATACAGTGAAGAATATTTACCAAGGACTGCCGTAAAATTTTAATCCATACAAGACTACTTCAGAATCTTGTAAGTATATGCAGTTCTCTAAACAATTTTTTGCACTGGAAGTTTTTAGAGCATCTGATATCTTTTCTTTTGGCAAACCTTTAGTTGGAATATGATCCACCAGACTAAAACCTGTGTGAGTTGACTTGTCACCTGTATTAGGACTAAGTTGACGAATCATTGAATCATCAAAGCTTAACTCATGGTTTCCAGCAATCACAATTTTATGCTTATGAGGAAGTGTACCTGAAAACAGCAATGTTAGATTTTACATAAGGGAAAAATATAATGTCAGTTAAGTAATAAAAAACACACCTAACCAATTGTTGAAATCTACAACTTCCTGTTTCAATCCAGTTATGGTAAAATCTCCGGCGTGGATAAATATGTCTCCAGGAGGTATTTCGAATGGAAGTTTGTGTGTGCGTGTGTGAGTGTCGCTCATGCACACTACACGAACCTAAGAATCAAAACAATAATTCATTCCACTATTCGGAAATAGAAATGGTCACAAAATACTCGCCTTATCATCCGCAACAGGGGTTTTTGGTGGTTTAACATTGACTCTAACTACTTTTTGTTTCTGTGACAGTTCTTGCCATGCAACTGTGGGATTTTTGGTCAAAGGATGTATTTCCACTGACATCCTGTCAGGTCTTGTCTGATTTACACTTAAGATTTCACATAACTTACAATTCTTAACCCTCATCTATTTCATTACAAACAACCCAAGATTTTTCCTCCATATCCGCTCAAATAAGTCAAGACAGTTAAATTCAGATCCTCAACAAACTCAGATCCTCAACATCAGGATCCACTACATATTTACATTTAGCTATAAACGTCAATCGCGACCAATCGCGACACATTTCCACATTTCTGTGAATCGTTATATCGAACTGAGTAAATCGAAAATAATGAGTGCCAACTGAGTAAAAAGTAAAAATAAAACAGTATGAAAGAAAAGTATTTAGCAGCTACGAGAACTGGTTAACACAACGGGATAAAAATGTCTTGTCCCTTTGTCAATATAGCGTATAATTCAATCTTATTCAATATTCTTTTATATAAAATAAGGAAACCCATACGCAGAATCACAACTTCATAAATTTAACATGTGTGGTCGAGTGATTTTGGTCTATCGGCCAGTGGTCGAATCCTTGTGGTCGTAGGCCACAGACTGGCGTAGGCGGTCGAAAAGCTTCTCGCTGGTCAGATGAGCAGAGTTTGGAAGGATCGCCGGCATAGATCGGTAGTTTGTGGTCCCCGGATTCAACGTGCGAGCTAGCTTGTGTATACAGTTCCTGACCTACCGTACTAATTATCTGTGTGTGCTATCTGTGCAATTCCGTGTTCGGAACTATTGACACCATTGAGAAAATAGACCTGAGAACTATTAACCTGTGGTGAAAACAGATTAATCTGTGGTGCTGATTTTGCTCCTGGTGCTCTCCGTTATTCAGTGGGGTGAACGCGGAAGAGCTTTCATCGCTCATACCTCCCATTTCTTCGTAGTGAAGAAACGGTTGTATAATTTTTTAATAACTAACATAAACGAGTGGCTGTAACACTTGTGGAAGTTTGCGGCATTGATCCGAACTGAATTCTTCTTTCCATTTGTTAGTATATATTTAATATGTATATTTGATGCAGCTGTGTTATAAAAATAATACATTTTCACTATACATGACTGCTCTTAAAACAGTTCAATCATGATTTTGGACTAGATCAGTATGGTCCAATTGATGTTTATTACTTCATTAAGGAGTGCAGCAGCTAAAGTTTTTCTCAAAGCTTTAGAATACCCGAAAGTAACTCATAATTTTACTGCTAATTTTACCAAGTGTTATTGTGTGGGTAGCAAAACCCATATTAGCATAAAACCCAAGATAATGAAGCTTGAATCACAAGAGTTCAAATCTTTATTCACCCCTGAACTACTAACGTTAGCAGCACTCTTTAACAAGCATGGTTACGAGATACGCATTGCTGGTGGTGCTGTAAGAGATTTGCTGATGAATCAGACTCCTCATGATTTAGATTTTGCAACCACAGCTACACCTGAAGAAATGAAGAAAATGTTCACTGATGAAAATATACGAATGATCAACATGCAAGGGGAGAAACATGGTACAATCACTCCCAGAATTAATGATAAAGCAAATTTTGAAATCACTACTCTTCGAATTGATGTTGTTACGGATGGTCGTCATGCTCAAGTTGAGTTTACCACAGACTGGCAGTTGGATGCTAACCGCAGAGACCTCACTATTAATTCTATGTTTCTTGGTCTTGATGGAACTGTTTACGATTATTTTTCAGGTTATGATGATTTGCAGAATCGCAGAATAGTGTTTGTTGGTTGTCCAAGCACTCGAATCCAAGAGGATTATTTGAGGATCCTTCGTTATTTTAGATTTTTTGGAAGAATTTCTGATAGCTCTCACAACCATGACAGTAAAACTCTTCAAGCCATTAAATCAAATGCTGATGGGTTAGGTAGGATCTCAGGAGAAAGAATTTGGAGTGAGTTGAGGAAAATTTTGGAAGGGAAGTTTTCTGTCCCTCTCTTAGAAACAATTTTGGAACTTGACCTAGGTCCTTTTATTGGTTTACCTCCAAATATCAACATTGCAGAACTTAGAAAAGTTGATTCTCGAAAAATAGTTGGTCTTCGAGGTATTTCTCTTCTTTCTTCAGTTTTTAGAAGCCTGGAAGATGTTATGACCTTTAATTCTCGTTGCAAACTATCAAGCTTTGAAAGGGACTTGGCACTTTTTTTAGTTGAGCATAGAGGTGATAAGTTGAGTGATGTAGCTCTTAGACCATACAAGAAACTTCTTTTCTTCAGCAAGACAAAGACTAGTGATACAAAAGAATTTATTTTGGAAGTTCTTAGGTATCGGGGTGACTCTCAAATGTTGGAAGAATTCAGCGAGTGGGTTGTTCCACGTTTCCCCATCAACGGAACTTTATTAAAAGAGAAAGGTGTACCTGGAGGCAAAGTTATGGGAATTATTATGTTGAAGCTGAAAGAGCATTGGGTGGAGAGTGACTTTTCTCTAGCACAAGAAGAACTCTTAATTTTAGTTCCAGAATTAATGAGTACATACATGCCAAATAAAGTCTCAAATTAATCTTTCAAGATATTTTTTCTTCCTTGTATTGTTAGACTTTCCTTTCTTTTATAAATTAAAAAAAAAGGGATCTTCAGTAATATTCTATAGACAGTGCAATTGTTGAAAACAAGATTTACAAAGCATATGATGCTTGAGTAAATGAACTATTATTGAACTTTTAGCCAGTCTTAGTGGAATTTAAGTGATTCAATTGATACAAATTACAGATTACTGGAAGTTTGTATTCTGACTTGGGTCTTCACTTCAAAAACAAATTATTGAGAGAACCCTCCCTTTGAACTGTGCCATAGAAGCCATTAAACAAATTTATTCCCCACCTATGTCTTAATCACCATTTCACATTCTTTATTCCTTGTTTCAAGAAACACAGATGAATTATCCATAATTTAGATGTTTGAATTGCCAGACATTCTTCGTGTAAAATTGTTCTCATTTCATTACACTTCTGCCTTTCATTAGGAACCAATCGATAATTTTATCTTTCTGCCTTTTAACAATATTCATGAAGTATTGAGCTAAAAATGTGTTTGGATGACCTAGAGATGGACAATGTGGGTCAGTTTAAGGAGATATCCTAAAGCAAATATTACCTTAAGAGGGCATGTCAGTGCTAATTTAATTTTAAAAAAATATGGTTCCTGCAATATTAAAGATAACTTTGGTACACTTAATTGAACCCACCCACATTGGTACACTTCATTGAACCCACCCACAAACCCAAAAAATCCAGGGTGGGTTTTAATAAACCTAATCAAAATTTTCACTTTTTAACAAATCGTTTGTTATTTCTGATTTGACTTTAAATATCCTACCTACGTAAAATCATATTAGATAAATATGTACCAATTTGATATTATATAATTATTTTTTCTACCAACAAAGAAAATTTTTTTTTCCAACCAATAATACCTTAAGCTTTCCTAATTCTTTCTGCAATATTGGTTTAAACTGAACAGTTTTGTAAAAACCAAAGATAAGTATAAAAGATAATAATTTACTTAAAATTCTAACAATTTGGCAACAATTATTAAACAGCAAATGTATATTGAACATGAAATGAAGAGTGCAAACTGGGATAACTTTGTCTTGCGTCCCTTTAATATAAAAGTTTTCAAATACAAATAAAATATGTAAATATCAGTATAATGACAAATTTTAAAAAGTATATATTTTTGTAACATGAAAATCATACATGAAACATGAAGGGATTAAAATATTTTGATACTAGTTTAATTAATAAAATAATGATTTAAAAATCAAAATTAATTCAATTTTAAATTGTGATGATATGCAAAATGAAAAAAGGAGTTAATTTTACTTTGTGTTATAAATTTAATTCAGTGAAAATTCACATGATTAATCAAACATTTTGGTTTTATTTAAAAAAACTATATTTAACCAGTTTTTTGCCTTTTCTATCCCTAGTCTATTCCTCAGTTTAGACCATAACAAACTACAAGTAGAAAAAAAGACTTATCCTTTCAATTTTAGAACTTATTTTAATATAATGATTACATTTGACTTCATTGCTATCCTCTTGTAATTTTGTAACTTCTAGACACTTTGGGCAAACTTTCCTACCACTTCCAGCATGCTTAAAAATAAACTAGAATTTTAAGGTGAGACCTAGATGCTGAAACTGACTGACCAACTGTGGCTGTAACAGGAAGGAACTTACAAATAACCAAATTACTTGAATTTTAACTTGACCACACTTGTTTGGACCTAGTAAATCCAATACAATAGTTGGAATTTCCAATGTCAAATCAACACAATTCTGGGAGATACTCAGACTTGATGTCTTAGATTTTCATGATTTTTGGTATGCAACAATACACCATAGACTTATGAAAAAATACCAAATTTCAGTTGTGTAGCATAGTTACTTTTGAAGTTATTAACTTTTAAATGTTTAAATTTTTATAAAAAATTTACATGTTTTGTCACCTTTAATTGCCTGTTGGCTGGCAACCAGTGATGATAGAAACCAGGGAGTGGTCTCATTTTAAAGCTGATAAATTGGGCTTTAATATATGCTACAAGGTAGGGGTTACAATTAAACTTTTTTTAAAAATTTTAAGTTAACTTTAAAATTAAAATTTCTCAAAAAATGGCAATTTTAGAAACTTCAAACAATTATCAAAATTAGTTTGTAGTGTCTAAATACATATAGCAAAATTCTATGATGGGATCTCAATGCAGGGCTTCAGAAATATACATGTTTTTTTAATAATAAACCACATCTAATAAAATTTTATTTTTAAATTACTAATTTTGCTATACAGTGTGTAAGACATTATATATGAACAAAATGCAATGATTACCTTATATTACCATGTTTGGAAATCTCCTTTTAAAACAAAACTGAATCTGATTGTCCTACAAGTATGATTGTAGATAGGATTCCCCTTTTTATGTTCAGAAAAATCACCTTTCACAAGGTGGGAAGCTGATAGGTCAAGCAGGCAAGACCACCCACTTATAGCCAGTGTAGCATCAGAGTTGCCCGTAGGAAGTTCATTTCTTGACAGTTTGTGTGGTGATAAATTATTAGTTTATTTTTAGAAAACAACCCATTTCTTGGCCACTGGAGTTTTCCGTGTTAATTTCTCACCATTTATCACCTGAATGATGGATACCACTGACAAGATAGTAACAATGGATTGTTTTAGTAACAATGGATTGTCTCTTCTAGCCTCACATCATCCACCTGCCACACTACCCACTCCTACACCTACCTCATCCCCTCCTCCTGCTCCTACCTCATCACCATCTCCTCTTCCTATCTCGACACCCATTATTTCCCTTTTCCCAGTTCTTTCACCTACTGCTTCATCTCGCACGTCCTCATCTATTCCTCCTGCCGCCCCCATACACAGTTATTTTTTTTTTT
>NNCF01126105.1:94500-135388 GCA_002313205.1 Laupala kohalensis
GTAGAGGCGGATTACTTATACAGGTTCTCTAGGCATTGTCTAGGGGCGTGTTTATTGTAACAACAAATCGTGAATTTAGTGTTTTTCCAACTCTTATGATTTTTAAACACTATACTCAGAATAATCTATAGTTCGATAATAACTTGTACATGTAAATTTACAGACATATTTGCGTTAAATTACAAACATATTGACATTATATATGTATATAACTCTCAGCTAACTTTTTATCTTATCTAGGAACTTTTGCTGAAATTTTTGAATCCGCCTCTGCCTTAGGGCCCTTGATCGGAATTGATGGGATGGTCCTTTGCTTGCTTCCGGAGAGTAAATTAGTTTATTGTCCTCCACGTGGTCATACGCAGTCTGTACTGTTTTGTGACAATAAATTTATATTTTAACTCTTTTGGTGAGCCTAATCACTCCCATACAAGAAAAGGTTTGAGAAGTGTAACTTCATGGATGTGTGACTTGATTCCAGGAACACCTGAGATATCAAAAGTCTGTGACAGTTGTAGGAGACTTCTTACAAAGTTGAAAGATGAAAAATGCAGAGATATTATACCTGGAACTAGCCATATACATGAAGAAAGTCAGTCTGATACTGAAATTGAAGAAGCGCCCACTGATATACCTTTTTCAAATTGATTTTAGTCTCTGAGGTCTCTTAGCATCTCTCTTTTAGAGATGGGAGAGTCACTAGATCAAAAGAGGATGCAATCAAAATATACTCCACTGAGAAGGCCAACAGAATCAATATGGTCGTCAAGAGAAAACTGTTGTTGAACGCATGTACTGATGATGACGATAGTAATTTAGAAGATGGTTCTTTAAACATATAAAAGTGGTGTACAACAGCTTCACTAGTAGAAAGAAGCAGTTTCAGCTGCTGACTATTGTGCTTGACAGTTGCAGTGTGAGGAAGGTAATGCAGTAATTTTCGGTCCCTAACCACTTAGCACGAAAAGCTAAGACACTGTTCAAGAAAAGGGTGTCCTGTCTAGTTCTGATCTGAAAGCAGGGAAAAGTCTGCCAAATCATATTGTTGGTATTGTCAAAGAATTATTTAAAAGTGACGAAATGAGCAGAGTGATGTCAGATATGAAGCACATCATATATGTGAAAGACAGCACAGGTGGTAAAGTACGTTTCAAAAAGGTTGATGCTTAATAATTTAAAGAAAGCATACAGAGTTTTCCAAGAGTAAAAGTGAGATTCTCTAAGTTTAATGAAAAACAAAGTTATAATCAACTGAAAAATATTTATATACGTAGGTTTCCGCGGCCGGAGTCAGTATGAACTCGTCTGTCCGGGACAAACTGCGTCTTAGTAGATACTACAACCAACGTTTCAGCCATCATGCTGTGGCCTTCTCCAGGGCAATGTCGGAGTCGTACAGACCTGAGTCGCTGTCGTACTCTGCGATAGCAGAGTAAACTGTCTTTCGACAGCTTATGCTGTCATCTTCAGTAGTCTACAATCAAGATACAGGAATATATTTAGCTATTGTTAAATGGTCTTAATAATAATTATATACAGTAGTAATTACAAAATTATGTATTAAAATAGAGAGTACTAGTGTAATGAAGTTAATAATAATCAGAGAATCTAATACTAATTGGTTTCAGATATTTAAAAGATTACATAAATAGTTGAATGATCAGTGTTTGCAAAATTATTACATGAAAAATTGAAATTAGTGAATATTTTTTGCAATAAGAAAACGCAATAAGAAAGTGTTCTTTAAGGCGACTAGCAACATTCCTCCAAGTTTGGCCAATTTAGTGAGCCTCACTGCTTTCACATTTTAAATTATATACGCCACATTTATTTAGGTTTGTTATCTGCAGTTATCTGTTAGGGGATTCTGAGGCTNCTGTTTCTTAGGGGATTCTGAGGCTTAAATGCAACGTTTCTTCATGACGTGATATATAGATTGTGATATGTGGCCAAAGTATGGAATAGAGATATATTTACTGGTTTTTGGTGTGGTGTGGTTGCGAATAGTTTTTCTTGGGAGTTTTCTGTTTATGATAGAGGCAATTAGTTGTATGGAGTAACCATTTGAGAGGGCAATTTGTTTTATGAAGAGTTTTTCTTTCTGCAGGTTGATTTCTGAAAGTGGAATACTTAACATACGGTGTACCATGGAATGGAAAGCGGCGTGTTTGTGTGAAGTCGGGCGTTGGGAAGAGTTGTGAATCACAATGTCTGAGAATGTCGGTTTCCTATAGATATTGAAAAGGTATTGAGTGTTTAATAGGGTGATCTAGGAAATTTATTGATTTATGTTGATTTTCTAGTTCAGTCGTGAATTTGATATTAGGATGTCTGGCGTTTAGGAAATCAGTAAATTTGTTTAATTGTCTAAGGGTACCGATCCAGAGAACGATAATTATAATTCTCTAAGTTTGCTAAACTTAGGTCTAAAAATTGTGTGCTGGCAGGTCAGAGTGGAACACATACAATCTGTGTGTACATCACTCATTAGAATGTGAAGCTTATGTTTGTAAACGCAAGAATGAGTTCAATGACGGATGGTGAAATTAAAACTAACAAGGACTGTTTACAAATGATAGTTTGTAGCTCATCATCAATTGACTGTTTCTTTACAAACTGTATTTCATGTCCAGGTACCGAATACATTAGATAACTTTTGGAGAAAGCATATGAAGACAATGCAATTGAGACTGTCACTTACAGACAGTGGATCTCTGTGGATCGATGTAACTTGGAAATATTCAAAAAGCGGTAAGTGAATTTGTTGATTCATTTTGTGAAAAACTTCCTGTTCTACTTCGTCATCACTTCACAGCAAAATAATGATGTGCATTTCTAAGACAAACCAAGCCTCCTGGAATGTGAAGTGGCTGTTATTTGCGACTTTTCCAAGAATTTTCCATTGATCAAATAGTGAAGCAACCATTCACCCTTTTGTGGTGTATTTTAAAGAAGAAGAAATCAAACATTTCAATTTTGTAATAATATCAGACTGCCTTAACCGCAATACTGCCGTCAATCTGTTCCAGGCAAAGTTGATGGAATATCTGCAATGTAGGTTTCAAAGACTTCCCCAAAAAATCTTCTATTTTTCGAACGGTTCCGCAGCCCAATTACAAAAATTAAAAAAACTTTATTAACTTGTGTAATCACAAGCAAGATTTTGGAGCTGAATGGCATTTTGCAGCAACAGGACATGGAAGGGACCGTGCTATGGGGTGGGGGTCACAGTAAAAAGACTAGCAGCCAGTGCAAGCCTACAAAGACCCTATGACGACCAAATTATGAATGCGAAGCAACTGTTTGAATGGTCACAACATAATATATCTAACATGGAGTTTAAATTTGTTACCCTTGAAGAGTACATTAAAACTGAAGACCAATTGTCCAGCCAGTATAGTACAACTGTAACTATATCAGGTACCCAGAAATTTCGTGCCTTCATACCTTTCAGGTGTGGAACCAAAGTAAATGTGAAATTATTTTCTTCTGCAGTGGTTTCAAGTATATTTCCTGTTGTGACATACAGCAGATAGTATTTGCAGATATTAGTGGGTATGTTACTTCAATCGATGGTGACACTTGGAGATGGAGTTATGTTCAGGCTAAAGATGAAGATTCCAGTAAAGTGCAAGTTACATTAGTCGTAATACCGATTTTCGATGGCTTCATCACCTTTGGAATTCTAATAAGATTCGCAAATCAAAACTAATAACATGTAAAAAGCATTTTCTTACTTTGAAAAAAAAATCTTATACTTATAAAAACTTAAAAAAATCTCATCGTAATATTTCCATATCACGTTCAGACTCTGAAACTATTCACAATTTAATAACGATATTATTTTTCATCAATAAATTGTCAAAAGATGAATTCTCTAGATTAAAGCGGTGCAACTCCTACGTTTGCCAGCGCTACGTCATATTTTTTACACAATGTTATATCCAGAATGGCGCATGTAAATACCTGTACTTATAGTGCTTTACTCTAACCTAGACTGCGTCTAGAAAGTGTGACCGATCTACCCCCACTGCCGTGATCCCCTATGTTTCCGTCGGAGTGGCGCGTGATTCAAAGACACTAATGTAAGGTTAAAATGTTTGTTTCACGTGATGCACCACAAGTCAAATGCTTGCCTGTCCCCCACCCTCCTCCCGAGGTAGTACACGGCGGCGGCAGCGGTCGCGACTGCTTGTAAAACTAAAACACTAGTAAAATCTCAACTATTCGTGCAAATTTTACTATTGAAAGACAGTTTTCACCTTTCTTAAATGCACGAAACACAAAATTCATTTAATTGCATTAGGATTTATTTTTATCTTCTCGAACTTCTCTCTTAAGTTCATGTATTTTAACACGTCTTTTTTAAACTTTTTTCAATAATTTTGGTTAACGCTTTTAGATAGACATATGGTGTCGCGGACTTTTATGTAGAACTCTTTGAGGCGAACAATATTGCCATAATTTGTTGTCACCTATCTCTAACCGTTTAGGCTGCGTATGCAATAATCTCTCTCCGAAGATAGATTTTTCCCCCCGACTTGATTGTCAATTAAAGTTATTGCTTGTATAACTTGTGATATCTAAGATAACAAAATTTATACGCACCCCTTGCCAGAGAACATATCTATGAATTAAAAAAAGAATCACGAAAAACCGGATTAGTGGTTCTCGAGTTTTAGGTGTTACAGGTTTGCTGGCCGACAGATATTAAAGTGACATGAACTGAATGACCGAGGATCGAACGGTCAGCATTATTATTCGTAATGAACTAATCTTCGGCAGTTATGAAAGAAAATTACGAGCCAAATCAAATTCATTTCTTAACTTTCAATGTAGCAGTATTTGAACTGAAATAGTTTAGTGTGAACTTTTAACAATACTATTTCTATTACACATCAATGCATTGCATCTCATTCCAGTCGGTTTTGCCAACGCTAGATACAGCGTTAAGATTGGGGACACGAAGAAGAGGACAAAAAAACTTTAAATGTATTAAGACTGATAAATTACTTTTCCTTTCCTTGTCTTCTCTTCTCCACTAGAACGTTTTTTTTAAATTTTGAAATAATTCTGTAAAAAGGTATTGGTACAGGAAACACGTCTTTGTCAAGAAATATGGAGGATGTTTTGCACACTCACCACGCAATAAATCTGTATAACTTCATATTTGGCCCTCATATTTGGCAACATTGCATTGTAGTCCTGAGGTACATGTTTCATAGCCGTAATCACAGATAAAAGGCTGCAATTGGGATCTGACATATTTGGTGGAGCTATCTACTGGAGCTAGTTGTAACTGGTTTCACTATACACTGTTCAAGTGCTCCGAATTGTGACTTTAAATAAACTTATTTATAAAAATAAAAAATAGTGTTTTTATGCAAAATGTCTGAAATGGAGAAATCCAAAAGTCGTTCGCGACGTTTAGTCAAACATTGTGGCAATAAGATGTCTAAAAATCCGGAATTAAGTTTCCATAATTTTCCTCCAGCCAAGAAAAATATTGTAAAATTAACCATTTTTTTGAAAAATACGAAAGAGTTGACCGTTTGCAAGCATGGGAAAAGATTCCACGGATAAAAAACCCCAGTTCTTGTGCTGTTGTTTGTTCACTACATTATCAAGATGATTTTGTGTTACCAAGTAAGTATACATAAAGGTTGTGTGTTTCATGTCGACTCATCAGTGCCTGTTGTCATTTGATATTATTATGAAACTTAAAATGGAGAATTATTAATTCATAAATAAAAAACCTTAGCTCTTTTCGCATCTTAAAGCAAACGTATATTGTTATGCAACAGAGGGAAATGTGTTGACAATTTTGTAACTTAAACAGTGCATATGGAAACTTATTGGAATTTTTATAAACTTTTATTGATGTAAAGCTATTTTGTATATTAGATGTGTCACGTTGGTCGTTGACGCCTCTACCATCTCGCGTTGGCTTATAGCGCTACAACAATAATATACAATGTCGCGTTGGTCGTTGCTATGTATATATTTAGAGTTGTCTTTGTCCCAACGTCGTGGGGGATAGTCCCCAGATTAAATATTTAAGAGTACTCGCTTGGCAATAGTTGGAGTAGTTCTCTATTCAGGTTTTTGGCGTTTGGTTAAATAAACATTGACACATATAAACTATAACAAAGGCTTAATAATTGAATCTGCACATGAGCTCGAAGAGAGCTTATAAGTGAAAAGTTATAATGATGCCTCTACATGAGCAAGTGATTACATAGTTATGTTAAATGCCCTTATCGGAGCGAGAGATCAATATATTGCATTAACATGTTCTAAAGACTCGTAAGGACGTCAAGGTCCATTTAGAATGTTCCATATGCTTCCCATTATCGTCAATACAGACCGTCATCAAAACTGTTGTCGGCTGCACCCCGTGAAGCCGCGCAGGGTCGCTTCATGCGTCCCGTCGCCGACATACCCAGTCTCGGGCACGTCACATCATCTCCAGCGAGTTCCCCATAGCAGAAGAAGACGAGAAGGCCAGGGCAAGGCAAGGGCCCTCGGATGGGTGGTCCTCAGTTTAAGTAACCATGAGGGGTGTGCGGGGGAATTGGTTTGTAACTTCCCGAAAACGCCCCGGTAGGGGTGGGGGGTTCCATGTGGATATTTGAATGTATTGAGGAGCTCTTCATGGTAGGAGAAGTCATGGGGAGGGGAGACGTTGCACACGGCTCTACGATAATTTGTGGAGATGGTAAGGCGTTGTCTTATGCATTTAAATGCAATTAGGAAGAAAGAGGGAGGAATGTCACATGGAGGGGGGTGACAGAGTGCAGTGGCGTGGCGAGTCATACGATCGTGTGTCANAAACAGGAAAAGTTCTTATCTCTCGCGGCTGACGCCACGGAGATCCGGCTGAAGAGTCACGATTAAAATGACACTAACTATTTAAACTATCGATTTAAAGATCCGCCCTGGAAATATATTATAAAATTCTTGCGTAGTGTCAGCTTTGAGTAATATTATAAACCTTTGCATAATGTCAGCCCCGTGACAGATGTTCCAACTTCTCGAAGAAGACTGAAATGTGCTACTGTTCCACCACTTCATTTGCTTGACATTCATTCTAACCTGTAGCAGTTCAGAAGTGTTGCAAATACATGTTCGCACTTTTCGCCTATGCCAGCCTTACAAGAACAATTCATAGATTTTATAGTTCCATACGCTTCAATTTCACCTTTCATTTTGTGTGGCTCTTTCTTTAAGTTCCTTGTTTTTAAGCAATACGCTTTTATGGTTATCGGCGGCACTGCTCTTTCAATCGCAACTTTTCCACAAAATATCGCATGATTTGTGCGCAAAACACGTTCCCCTTTTGTAAAATTTCTTCAGGATGGATTTGTACCAGCCCATTTGCAAATACTTTCAATTGTTAACAACATAATTTGATTTTTTCTGACAATAACATTTCTCAATATTACTGGTGTATAGCTATGCCGGTCATATTGCCTTTAACCCCGTTAAGCTATGTTAAATCCCAATAGTTCTTGGAGCTCGGGAGTATTTGCATTGCATTATCGAACTTAGTGTTTTCGAATCGTTACTAAATTGAGGAATAGTGAAGCAAGAAAGTAATGTTTATTAGACTAATAGTTTGGAGCGATAATTTTATAAACTATTATAAAATATATAAAACTATTATAAAAATATAGTAGAGGTACGTTGCATCTACTATTACCTAAAATGACGATGTGTTTCTTGAGTAGAGACCCAATGTAGTTTCTTAAGTAACTCATTTTAGTGCAGTAAAATTATATTATGAAAGGTAATAACAAGCTGTTTCGTTTGTTAAATCGCTATATTTTATTTTATGTTACGGATAAAAAGGTTTCTGAAGAAAAAAGGTGAACATCATCAATTACATAAGACCCAATTATGTGCCGCAACCCCACCTCTCCTTATATTTTATCCTTATGTTCTTTGGAGTCTCAGCTAACAACGACCTGAAGACATGGATGAAGTACGCAGTTCGATCTTGAATTCTTAATTCAGTGAAGAAATTGTGATATTATTCCCAAAATTATTACAAATTTTAACTGCCATCTGTTTTACCTTCGTTTCAATAATAAGTATTGTATGAAATTTATGTGAGTACTCGGGACATACTTGTAAGCGCAATCTATTTCTAATTATTATAAAATGTATTAGTTTATTAAAAATTTAAATGTATGTTGTTAAATATAAAACTATACACTTAGGTTATTTCAGAGTGAGCCTCTATGTGAATCTAATGTAAATTTAATTAGTTTAAATATTTAATGAAAAAGTGCTATTTAAAAGTGCTGTGTGTATTGACATGTAATATCTGTATGGAATAATACATATATTTGAAATGCAAATAAACTAAATATTATACAGAATAAAATATTATTCACGTGACGATTACGGAACAACTCTTCATGAGATAAAGATATTACGTTAAAGTCAAACAGTATCAAATAGGGGAAGAAAGGTTGTATTATCTACGACCAAGTGAAAATGAAGACGGACCCAATTTCGAACGCGGAATTTTTTGTTATAGCCCGACGTTTGCAACCACTGCACAAGTCACGGATTTTGTTAACGGGCTTTGGGAGTCGAGGCGGGTGGTGCATTGGAATCACATAACGGATCATAAGAGGTCCCAGTCCCAGTCCGTAGCCATTTCACCAGACATACATAATGCAAGAGTTAAACCAAGTTAAACGAACGATATACTGGCTTATGAAACTGCAGATATTTCTGGTAAAATATTGCAAACTATTGTATTTGGAGAGAGTGCACTACTCTATCTCTCTCTCTCCATCGCACATTTTCTAAATGCTTGCATCAGGGGTTTTAATTGCTGAGAAATATAGCTAAACATATGCGATGTAACTGCAGAAAGTGAAATGAAACAAACATTTTTTACGAAAACACGGACGTTTTATTTGATTTCAGACGTCTTTCACTGTCTGTCGGGCACTTGCTGAGCGAGTAACTAACCGATTTTCAAAAACCGATCGATAGATCTTGCTGTGAACCAAGTTGTTGGTAAAATAGACTAACAGAACTACATCCCTAACCGTACCTTGCAGTCTACCACCCCTTCTATTCCCCACCATGTATATAAGCTAACAATATTAAGAAACAATCCTGTTTCTTCTGTTTCAGACGTGATAGATCTTGCGTCTTTTACCACACCCATGGTGGAATTAACTTAGGGTGTCGCGTTGCGCATCTGAGTGGAGAAGGAACAGCGTTGACCAATCATTTGCCTGACAAAACTGGCCATCAAAAGATGGTGTGAAGAACAAACACGACCGGTGGGTGCTAATAACGGTACTATGCGAGGTGGAAAATGAAGTTTGCAATAAGTACTTATGTTATTGACGCCAGTTTTAAATTATAAACCCACCAATTTTACATTATATTTCGTTTTTACAAGTAACAGGTTTTATTTTACTGTGACCACTTGACAACAAATTCACACACTCTTTACGAATGTTTTCGTCTTTGGGGAAAGTCAAATATTTAACATTGTTAGTTCCATGGGTATTACTAGTGTAATTACGGCAGTTCGTAACAAAACAAGAAGGTATTATAAAATTAGTCGCTCCACAGATTAAATAATTAGTGAACGAGTCACTCTCCTCCACGACAAATCCTATTTAAATGACGTGCGCTCGAAACTCGTTTCACGCAATATATTTTGGTTGACGTTTGATTGGCTTGCACTGCGCATCCTCGGGAACGCGACAACTATAGTTCCAGCAAGCACTTTCCTACCGGGTTGGGTGACTCGGTGGCAAACCTTTCGGCGCTGCCATTTCCGCGAGAATTAAAGATAAAATCTTTATGAAAAATGAGCGGACAGTGACACGGTTTGTTTACAAAACATCAGATACTGCTACGCAAACTACCACGACACAATCGTGTGTTTCATCGACGAACAGACTGAAAATGGAAGAAACTGGAAGGAAACATTAATTGAAAAAGAATCAACCAAAGAACGATTCCCAAAACTACAAAATGAAAATATCAAGCTTTCACCAATTAATATTAATTCCATCCTCGTGTGACATTACCACACAAAGAATTTTATAAGCTTTAACTATTTAGGTTTTAAATTTCTGTTTCTTTTTACTGTTGTGAGAATATTTTTTTATACTTATTTTAAAGATCATTTATTGTAACATTTCTTTTAAAGAAGTGGGTAATTGTGGTAATACAACAGAAGAGAAATTAACTAAATATTTTTCAAAAATAAGGTTATGGCAACTTCCACATCTATTCTTGAAGCTCACTTGCCTCGATAACGCTTATCCGCTCATACATTAAACGGTTAAAAACTACGTAGTGGAGCTACTAGCGTACCGAGGGTGGGTGAAATACAGTTTACCTTCACCGAACAGATAAGTTATCCAATGTGTGCTACCCGACTGGTAAGGATTGGTGAAATTTTTAACTTGTTTGAATTTAACTAATTTAATGAAAAAATTGACTATATAAACAAATTTATTCAAATAGCATCCTTTCGAAATGCGTAAGTAGAGTGGGGTTATTTCTTGATGTAATTTTTTAATTACGTTTTTTTGGAATGGGAAGGGTAGAAGATGAAATAATAGGTAGTTATCAACACACCTTCTAATGCTCTAACGTACGATACTTCATTTGAGTGATTTGTTCCGTCCGGTTACGCAGAAAAAAGAACGAAAAATGTGGGTGACATTAGCGTAGCAGAAGCATGTTCATGTAAACTTCATTTCAGTAGACAGAAGAAAGTTACTATTAGAATAAAGAAGATTTTGGAGAAACGTGTTCTTACATTTGACTAGCAAAGCAGTTAACTCCAATATGGTCAGTAGCACTACGTTGCGGAAGGTTCTGTATTTTTTATTGTACTATTTGTAAATGGGAGATTTAGTGCTATTGAAGCTTTTCTACATAGAGCGATAGGAGTGGGTGGTAGGCTATTGTTAGTAGGTGGGTCGGTTAGCTGGGTTTACCAACAACTTGGACTCACGTAGAGGGGTTAGTAGAAGTAGTTAGTTCTATATTATAGTTAAGAGTTATTGAGAGGTACTAGGAGGAGGTTAATAGAGGAAGGAGAGTTCACTTTTTAGTAGTCACAGCTACAGGAACTGGGACAGTAATGTGCGAAGCTACAAAAACATTTCTGGTCCCACCGCGAAATTTCTGGTTCCAACCCGAGATGACTTGTTGAGCAAAAACGCTACCACCTGAGCCACCAGAGGAGTGATGTTCCGTACTGACCGTCGCATGATACGAACCCGCGATGACTTGCAACTTGTATGAAACATTGAATTATTTTCTGAAGCTCTCACCTCCCATTACTAACACCACTATCCTGCATGTACGTCATTGACAATACTATGAATTTTGCCGAGAGGGCATAGAGACAAATAAAGTAGTTCTTTCAGTAGTTCAAAAGACCAGTTATAGGTCCAAATATCCTGAAACCTGAACAGGCAAGTTCAATACCTACATCACAATCCAGATGAATACACCGGAAATTCTCTTCGAAATATTCAATTATTTTGTTGTGTAGATCACAGTGACTTTCATAAACAGTTTTTCTCGTGTAATCTAGCTCTAGTCCTAATATTTCAGAAAATGGCATACACAGCTTATCAAGAAAACAATTTTCTATTTCGTTTGCCTTCATGAATTAGAATAAAATTTTATCTACGAGCCATTTTTCATACAATTATCCGTTTTAACTTTTTACAATTTGATGAAAAAACCTGACATCACAGCTTCACCAAAAATTCATTAATGACCGAGATTTCACTTCACACAAGTCGCTTTAAAAAACACAATAGGTAAATCTTCGCCAACGCGTTTCGCATTGCACATCTGCGCACAACCATAGCTTACAGCAAAATGAAAGTTCAACTATGGAAGGGAGTTCTTTCCCCACACAAATAATAAATCCTTAGTCGCTGACGCTCGAGGAGCAGAAATACTGGACTTCATATGTCCGAGAGTGATCAGTTAAGCAGTGATCACGGCGACTCTCCCGGGAAGGAGACCACTGCAGGGTCTGTCTTTATAGTCATCAAAAGAAAAAAATCTCGACATTGAAGAAAAAGAGGATAAACACCATATTATGGCTCTTCTTTCTTGGAATCTGAATATCATACATGTCCGTTCAGGAGACCTCAAGCTCTTACTGTCTCTTCATGCTCCTAAAATAGTTCGCCTTCAGGAAACACATTCTTACCAAAACACTCTTTTCCCTCGTGGCTGTACCTCTTATAGGGCGGAGTTACAAGGAGGCCTACGGGAACACGGTGGCTTCGCTGTGTTCGTAGACGCTTCAGTCCATACCAAAAAAATCTCAATAATCATCTTTCAAACCGTTTGTATGAGGGTAAACCTACTATCCTACAATTACTGTAAGTAATATTTATATATCTCCTGGGCAGTCATTCACAAAGAAGGATCATGCTGGTCTGATTGACCAGTTGCCGTCCCCATATATCATATTCTGGAACTTCAATACCCATAATCCGATCTAGCCCGAAGGGTGATATTAATGAAACACATTTAGACATTTAGGGATATAACGCTTCTCAACTCGGACCAATCCACATACTTCCCGATATTTCTAGGTGCATAATTTAGCTATCTGTAGTTCCAATCTTTCCCTAATCTTAGACTAGACAGGTCTCGACGATCTGTATGGGAGTGACCAGTACCAGATTCTTATAGATTTGAACGTTTTTTGCCCTACGGTTTCCCGCCCCTATTAGTGGATAAAAAAGCAGACTGGGATGTTTTTAAACACAACATCAATCTTTGCGATGAACTTTTCGCCGATGTGGATGCTATGGCATCCCATTTCACTAACGCAGTTCTAGAAGCCGCCGAAATTTCTATCCGTAAATCATCATGCAGCCCAAGGCATTGCCCTAATCCATAGTTGAATTGGAATTGCGCAAAGGCGGTCAGCGCTAGAAATAAATCTTTAGTGCGGTTTAACAAGTATCTCACTGTTGAAAATCTAGTTGAGTTTAAAAAGTGCTGAGCCGGAGCAAAACGAACTCTTCGAGAAAGTAAGTCGTCCTCCCGGAAGTATTACACTTCACTTCGTAGTAGCCGTACTCCATCATCAGTCGTATGGAAAAAAGTTGTAAATGGACAGCTTTAAACTTCACACGAAGTTATCGCTGAGGAACTTTCATCCTACAATGAAAGAGCCTCTATCTTCTCCTGTTTTTCTCCATTTTCTCTCTAACAGAAAGCTCGCGCGGAAAAGTATTGCTTGGATTTTTCTAGTTGCAGAGGAGAGAAATATAACATTCCTTTCTCAATGACGCAGCTAACCTCTGCTCTTGCGTCTTCGAAAGATACAGTCTCTAGTCCTGATAAAATACATAACACGATGCTAAAACACCTTCCAGAGAAAGGCATGAAATTCCTTCTAAATTTATTTAACTGTATTTGAAACGAGCATACCGTCCCTATTCAATGGCGCGAAGCCATAATTATTCCACTTTCGAAGGAGGGAATAGATCGTTGTAATCCGTTACACCTTCGACCGATTTCTCTGACAAGCTGCGTTTGCAAATTGTTAGACAGAATGAGCAATCGTTGCCCTGCTTGGTCTCTAAAGTCGCGAAATATTCTGACCAATATACAATGTGGTTTCAGAAAACAGGGATCAACACTGGATCACCTTGCCAACCACCATCTCATCAGTGTTTGTATTAAGAGAACATCTTGTGGCCATCTTCTTTGGCCTGGAAAAAGTGTATGACACAACCTGGAGGTACGGAATCATACGCATATTGCACTCGTGGGGATTCTAGGTTGTCTTCCTCTGTTCCTGGAGAGTTTCCTTTCTCAACGATCTTTCTGCGTTCGTTTCAGAACTCATTCGTTATATACTCAACTTTAGAAAACAGAGTCCCACAGGGTTCAATGCTAAGCCTCACTCTTTGTCATAGTCATAAATAGTATTTCATCAGTCGTTGGAGAACCGGTGCATGCGTCTCTTTTCGTTGACGACTTCGCCATCTATCGTTAGTCCAGCAGCATCTCGGTCATCGAGAGACAATTGCAATTGGTTTTAAACCGTTTACACGAGTAGAGCATGTCTACCGGCATTAGTAATGTCTATGTCCAAGTAATGCTGTATGTATTTATTTAGGATATAGAAGGTTTACAACGATCCAGATCTTTTCTTAAGGACCAACGTCTTCCTTTTGTTGACTCCGCAAAGTTTCTGGATCTCACATTCGACCGCACACTAACTTGGCGCAATCACATCCGAAATCTACAATCCCATTGAAATTCATCCCTGAACCTCCTTCGTTGCCTAAGCGCATCTTCATGGGGCGATGACCGCCCTTACCCTCTCCGTGTGAATAGAACTTTTGTTCAGTCTGTATTAGATTATGGCAGTATTGTACACGCCTCCGCTTCACCATCGACACTCAGGCCCCTTAACAGTTTCCATCATGAGAGAATTGCATAGAATGCTTACTAGTAGACGTTGGGAAACGATCTCTCAGCAGAAGAGGCGATATTTTTTTGGGATCTTACGGAGTGAAACAGATAGGGATTTCAAATCACCCCATTTGCCAACACATTCAACATCCTAAATTTTGTTCCTCTAACGCTGACAGACCTTTGTTACCCCGCCCCGCTTGTGTCCGCTTTAAGCATCTGCTGGAGGAAAATGGCATCATGCTACCTCCTCCAGTGAAATATTCACACTCTCTCTATCACCTTGGTCCTTTATGCAACCAACTATCGACTTTCAGCTGTCTCTACTTTCAAAGCAAAACATTCCTGCTGCTGTGTACCTGCAGCACCTCGGAGAACTGAAATTATTTTATTCGGATTCATATGCACTAAGGGCTCAGCCATGAATGATTCCGTTGGTGCTTCTTTCCACTGCCATAGTCCACCCGTTCTTTTCGCCTCCATTCCTTTTGCAGCGTGTACACTGCTGAAAAATTTGCAATCCTTCAGGCGCTGAAGTTCATTCAGCTATTATTAATACGGCGTGTGGTTCTATGCAAGTTACTCTATTAATGCTCTATTGTCAGTGTCATCACTGTATACTTCTGACACCCTTACACTGACTATTCAGAATCAAATAAGCCATCAAGTTCAAAATTTTGAAAAAGTCGTTTGTTGGGTTCCTGGTGCGTATTATGGGTAATGAAAAAGTTGATGAAGCAGCGAAACGGGGAACACAGAAGGTTCCCCTGGACATTTTAACTGTCCCTTCTGTAAGACTTGATTAAGGTTGCATGAGGGTTTTCATAATGTATGTTTTAGTGATGTTAATTAAAATTAATGAGTTAATTTGTCGATCAAGCGTTTTCCTGTAAGGGAACCCAAGTATGGTCCTTTTCCTTAGTTAAAGAATTTGAACCCACTAATAATCCCTGAGAAAGAGCTAGCCGAAGCATAGAAATTGTTATTAAAATTAATTAATTCTTAAATTATACTCAGGTACGATTATTATTTATTTTAACCGAATTTACGTTCTGCTACACTACATCAGATTGAAAGGTTGCCATAAGATCGTCTATTCTTAAGACATGGCAAGTCAAATGGCAAAATTGTGCCTTTAAGCTGAGGAAGATAAAAGACTCCATTAAGACCTAGTCCTCTTCAATCGGGAACAGACGTGAGGAAGTGATCCTTACACGTCTTCGTATTTGTCACTGCTATCTTACCCATAGTCATCTCTTATGCGGTGAAACTCCCTCCATCTAAGAGACATGCAACACATTACTTACCGTGGAACATTTTTTTGCAGCGTCTCAAATATAGTACCAGCCGACGGAAACACAATCTACCCAAAAGTTTGGACTTTATGCTTGGGCACAATGAACCGAATTTTATGCGCCTTTTTAGATTCCTCGAGGAATGTGGCATTTGGCACAGTATATAATATTTATTTCTATGTCATTACTGAAATCCATAAACGAATCAAGGATCCACAAGTTCTCGTGAGGGTTTGAATTTAAATCTTTTTTCTTTTCTTTACATTTTATTTTCTTTCTTTCTCTAAATTTACATATTTCTTTGTTTTCGGTTCTGTGCTACTTTAGAAAACTGTCTTTCTCTTCCTGTCTTCTTATGTTTGTACAAATTGTATTTCAGGAGGGTTTTTAGTGGCTATGGTCGAGTGATTTGGCGAATTCCACACGCATGGAGAGTCATGTTGGTTTTCCGGGTTGCGTAACAGCATTTTCCTTATATGTACAAAAATTTTGGGGTTCTACTGACCTTGATGTCGTTGAGCCGTACAGCCCCATAAAACAAGACCAATTTTATAGGGTTCGTGAAAGCCGAACGGAAAACATTTGAGAGCTCGCCCCTCCATTTTTCGTCCCACGTGCAATCTAAATGCCTTTCCCTTACCGCTTCATGCATGCTTTGCACAAGCATTGCAAGGATCTTCTGCTTCAGGAACAAATTCCTCAACCACTCTTAAAAAATTTGTCCTCGTCGGATCTTGCTTCCTTATTCAAGGACTTACAACAGTTCAATCCAACAACAATCGTTTCAGTAGGGAAGCAAATCTATTCCATATTAAAATCTTAAGATGACCTCTCAAAAGTACTGTACATCCTCCAAATTATAACCTCATTCTTCTAATAAAGAATCCACCCCCAGAATTTTTAATTTTTGCTTCTGGAACTGACGAGGCGTAGTCACTGAGAAAAACCAGCAATTTTACGTGTTCATATACTTTTAATGCAAGGATCGTGGCTAGCCCTCTCGACTCCCTTCAGTCTCTCGGGGCATGTAATTTACCGCAATTATCGTGCCCCCAAGCCCGCGGCGGAACTGCAGTGAGTAAATCAAACACACACCCCCCGTGTCTGACACAGTCCTAAAATCACTTCCATCGAGTTCGGTACCACCGCCACCGGTCATCACGTCAGCATATAGAAACCTTGCAGTCCCAAACCCTATCGATACAAAGGACGTCAATATTCTGAAACAACAATATAATAAATGTCCCAAAATAATAATCGCAGGTAATTTGAACTGCAAGAGATACGACTGGGGCTGTGCAGTCAAGAACTCGGCGAGCACCACCTTGAGGGTTTACCTGGACTTAACTCCTGACCTATTGCTCCCCTCCCCGGCTGGCTGCACCGACCTCATGAATGATCTCCCCCATGACATCCTCGATATTGTCCTATACTCCGACACCCTCTCCATCACCGACCCACACCCACTTGAAGAACTGACATCCGACCGCCTTCCCATCCTCTTTTCCACTTTCATAACCTTCTACCGTTTCTCCTTCATCCTTCCCCCGACATCCTCTACAAATTGGAGAAATTTCACCTCCTGCCTCGGCTCCAAAATCAATAGTAAGCTTTCCATCCATTCTCCCGAAGACATCAACAATGTCACCTCCCATCTCACCTACCACATCAAACCTCCTACCGACAAACTAAGAAAACCAAACCCACGCCTCAGACCCTTAGGACTCTCCCCCACAAACTCATGACGACGGCGTGAGAACGCAGTAAACCCCAACGACGCTTCTACGAGACGATTGACCGTGCTGATAAATCGATGTTCCTGAATATCAGAAGAGACCTCAACGCGAAGTTGAAGACATTTCGAGTTCAAACGTAGGATGCCTTTATCAGTAAAGTGAATCTCGGCGACCGACATCTGGCAAAAATCCAAAACCCCTTCCATTCCATCTCTCCGCTCACCGACCCGACCTCCTTCATCCCCACCTATGATCTCTCCAAAATGGCAGAAAGTTGTGCAAATATGCTACAAAAAAGATTTTCTCCTCCCATTCTCCCACCACTCTTACCTTCGCCATTACTCCCCCCCCCGACATTTTACGAAGTCATCATCGCCCTCAAGAGGATAAACACGCACAAGACCTGTGGTTCCAATAAAGTACGGGGGTGCCAGGTGCGGCACTTGCCCAAAAATGCCATATCTCTTCTAATAAAAAATTTCAATGCCTGTATTTTCTGTCGCCACTTTCCCGACCCATGGAAATCCGCCACCGTAGTATTGATCCCAAAACCTGGCAAATCCGACAAAGATCTTTTAAATTTCCGCCCCATCAGAGTCCTCCCCATTTTCGGAACAAATGTTTGAACGACTGGTCCACTACCGATTCATGACCATTCTAGGAAATAATTACGACCTTCTACATTCCCAATATGTGCTTACGTGAAAACCGCTCCGCCCCCTGCAAACCCTCCGCCTCACTCAACATCTAGCTCTCTATCTAAACGCTGCCGTGCTTCTGCCATTTTCATCGACTTTTCCTTAACCTTCGACACAGTCCACCACGATATTATCCGACGAAAACGTATTTCTCTTATCCCCCGACCTTAATGGAATTAGTCCACAGTTACCTAGACTACCGCTCCTTCCAAGTAAGATTCCAGTCCTCCCGCTCCGCAACCAGGAAAATTTCCGGTGGGGTCCCACAAGGAAACATGTGGTCCCCAACACTTTTCTCACTCTTCATCTCAAACATCCCCAATCCTCCTTACATTTCTAAATTTCTCTATGCGGAGGACGTGGTGTATGTGGGAAGTTCCAAAACGCTGCCAGCAGTCATAGAGTGGCTTCAATTCGCGACGGACAGGCTAACAGCTTGGAGCAAAATAAATGGTTAAAATCTAAAGGCATCGAAGACGCAGTCAATAATCTTTTCCAGGAAGCATTAATCTAACCCCTTGTTCGAAAACATCCCGAATTTAGTACTCGATGCTAACATCTTTACTGGGGTCATGTGCCCTACCCTGGGCTCCAACTGGATCGTAAGCTCACCTGGAAAAAACATCCAGGAAAGCGTCTTCAGAAACAATTACCAGATTAACGTCACTCCTTCGAAGCAAAATGCTGAAAACAAATACCAAGGTGCGTATGTACACCGCCTGCTTAAGAAGCCTAGCTCTCTATGGCTGCGAAACGTGGGCCACGGCAACGAAGACACAAAATAAACTCGAGAACCACAGATACGATTTTCGTGATTCTTTTTTAAATTCATAGATATGTTCTCTGGCAAGGTTTGCGTATATATTTTGTTACCTTGGGTATTACAAGAAACAGGCAATAACGATAATAGACAATCAAGTCGGAAGAAAAATCAACCGAGAGAGATTATTGCATACTCTGCTTAAATGGTTAGAGATAGGTGACAACAATGAATTGCAATATTGTTTGCCTCAGAGTTCTACAAAAAAGTCCCCGACAGTATATGTCCATCAACAAGTGTTAACCGAAATTATTGAAACAAAAAGTTTTCAAATAGGCGTGTTAAAGAACTTTAACATACGAGAGTAATTCAAGTAGATATAAATAAATCCTAATGCAATTAAATGAATTTTGTGTTTCGTGCATTTAAGAAAGGTGAAAACTGTCTTTAAATCTTACAATTTGCACGAATAGTTTAGATTTAACAAGCGTTTTAGTATTACAAGCAGTTGCGGCCGCCTCCGTCTCTCCCGTAGTTTGTTGCCTCGGGAGGACCAGGCAAGCATTTGACTGACACGGAAGCTTGTGGCGTAAAGCGCGAGACAAATATTTTATACTTAAATTAGTGTATTTGAATCACGCATCACTTTGACGGAAACATGATGGATCTCGGTGGTGGGGATAATTTAAGGTTCAGAAACGGGTTACTTATAGTGAATGAGACTCGGTTCTGTAGCTTAAAATTTAGTTTCTTCGAAAAATACGCAATTATTTGCATTCAAACTTAGGAAATACTGAGTCTTCATCGACACATCCGATCATATTCATCTCAACTTTTTCTTCTGCTGAATTGCGAGAACTTTTTTCTAATTTTGTTCAAGATTTTTAAATTTGGGTCTCCGTTTTCTACCACCACGCAGCACCTCGGTCACTCTCTTGGGTTCCTCTACAAGACAAAGATGGTGAAGTTGGCACATGTTTATAAAAAATTTATTGTTCATAGCGGTACTTTAGTATTAGTGATATCCATCAACTCACCATTGAATACATTTACTAACACATCATGAGCGCATGTAACATCAAATAAAAACATACGATCAAGAAATTGTTAATTGCCATAGCGTTTAAAAATACTATTTTACCTTAATGATCACTTTTCCTAAACGTCCCCGTGGTGTACGGGTAATGTGCGTATGTGGAAACCAGGAGGTCGAGGGTTCAGACTTGGTAGGAATGGGTGGATATATATATTAATTTTGTCTACATAATGTTTCATAAAATTATAAGTTCTGTATATTTTGAAACTAATTTTTTCAATTTTTACGAAATATAACGAGTTTTTAATCAGGATCATTTACATTCGTAGTCTACAAAGCATAAGCAATATTTTGACATTGACATAAAGAAATATTTTTCACCTTATTTCCTAAGTATAATTATCAGTTTTTAGGTCTTTTACATCACATGGCTTCCAAAAGTTGTATAACGAATACTAAATATATTAAATGATGATTGCCCTAAAATGAAAGTGAAACGTGCCATACACAAATCTCGTAATACTTAATTCATCAGACGTTTGTGTTAATGAAATGTATAGTCCATAATTTGTACGTAGAGGATCAAAAATTGCAACTCGACGACAATGGTGCCTAGAAGTGGTGGGCGAGGATAATTATTTTTCGGTGAATCACAACCTACTGGATCATAGAATGGATTATTGAATTATTCAACCTCCCCATATCGCCTATGAACTCATATTGCGTTTTGCGGAAAATCACGGTCACCTTAGTATGTAAGGTGGGCGTGGGATGCATGTGGCGCTATTGTAATACTCGCCGGCGGATAGAGGTTCTTTTGTCGCTAGTTGCAAGACCAGTATAGGAACTTTCTATGGTGTGTTACGAATGTATAATATTAGGAGATATTTCATAGCACAGTTTTTCGCTAAGTAAAGCTTGAGTTGGACGTGTTTGTTTAATGACCTCCATATTTCGTACGACTGTGTAAGGTTTTAAAGAATATCTTGGTTTTTGTTTTTGAACGGATTGTCAATAGAAACCTAGATATAATAAGTTTTGTATTTTGAGAAGTGAGTATGTGTAATGGATTGAGTTAAAATCTTAGGTCAATCTGTAGGTTTAAAACTGTCTGTGTTCTGAACTTTAAAGTGTCGGATCTTAAGAAATTATTGTTAGTAGACAAAATAAACAGTGATCTAACAAACAGCACTTTTTTCGCCGAGGTAATAGTACGTTTATAACTGATTTGTGTGTCTATGTAATCGTTTAAGAGTAAATATTTTAATGGCTGTGTTTGTTAAGGTATGTTGATGTGTGAATAACGCTAGTTGAATTAATGTTTTTTTGGAAGGACATGTTTCTGTTTATTGCCGAATAACATGTTTTGATGATTTTTTATTTCAGAGTATACTTATAAAATGAATTTCTCTTGAGTTTGTTTAGTAAAGATAATTTTTGGAATTATTAGAAGTCAGGGGTTTCTATTGGGGCTTTACGGCTTGCCAACACCGAGGTCATTAGATCCCTAACATTTTTGTACAGGTTGGGGAAATGTTGTTACGCTCTAAGGAGAACCAACGTGACTCTCCCCGTGTGTGGGACTCCCCGAGTCATACCCACCAAAAACCCTCTTGAATTACCATATTTCTAAACATAAAGAAGATAGGAAAAGATTGAGCTGCCTAAAAATAGTAAAAACGAAAACAAAGAGAAATATAATGTAAAAGAATGAAGATGTAAATTTAAAGAAAAATGAATATAAAGATCCAAATTCTCCCGAGAAGTTATAGAAGGAGCTTCGATTCATTTATGGATTTAAGTCAAGACATACAAATAAAGATCAGATACTGTGCCAGAGGCCACATTTCTAAAGGAATGTAAAACGGCATATCGGAGTCCGTGTTTTTGCCCAAGCATAAATACCAATCTGTTGGGTATATTCTGTACCGTCGGTTGGTACTATACTTGAGGCTCTCCGAAAGAACGAGTTCCACGATAAGTGTTGTATTAAAAGTCTCACAGACGGGGAGGTTCACCACCTAAGAGATGACCGTGGGTAAAATGGCAGTGGCCAATACAAAGACGTTTTTTTCTTTCATTTTATTCAATACTTTCCCAGTTTTTCGGCCTGGAGGCCACTACCTGGGCTTAGTACACTACGACTTTAGGTCTATTAAGCTGAAAAAACCCTTATAACACAATCAAATCAAGTTTTGGGGCCAACGTCTTCCTTTCGTTGGCTCCGCAAAATTCCTGGGTCTCACACTCGACCGCACACTAACTTGGCGCAATCACATCCGAAAACTACAATCCCGTTGTTATTCTTCCCTAAACCTCCTTCGCTGCTTAAGCACATCATCATGGGGTGCAGTCCACACTTGCCTTCTGTCTGTATAGAAGTCTCGTACGGTCTGTATTAGTTTATGGCACTATTGTATATGCCACCGCATCACCCTCTACACTCAGGTCCCTTAACAGCATCCATCATGCAGGAGTCCACATTGCAACTGGTGCTTTCCGTACTAGACGAATAGAATGATTACTAGTAGACGCTGGCGAACCATCTCTTAACAAAAGAGGTGATATTCTATTTGGATCTTACGGAGTGAAACTGATGGGGCTTTCACATCACCCCAAACCGCAACACCTACATTCTCCGAAATTTATTTCATCTTACGCTGCAAGATCTTCGTTACCCCGCCCAGCGAGTGTCCGTTTTAAACAACTGCGAGAGGAAAAAGTCATCACACAACCTCCTCCAGTGAAATACCCACACATTCTTACACCACCTTCGTCCTTCATGCAACCAACCATCGACTTTCGGCTGTCTAAACTTTCAAAGCAAGACACTCCTGCTGCTGTGTACCACCAACATTTTGGGGAACTAAAAAACCTATATTTTGATCATTTGTTCATATACACTGATGGCTCAGCAATGAATAATTCCGTTGGTGTTGCTTTCCACTGCCATAGTGCCATCCGTTCTTTTCGCCTCAATTCCTTTTGCAGCGTGTACACTGCTGAAAAATTTGCAATCCTTGAGGCGCTAAAGTTCATTCAATTATCTTCAATACGGCGTGTGGTTCTTGCAGTGACTCTATTAGCGCTCAATGGTCAGTGTCTTCACCTTACACTTCTGACACCGTTACGCTGACAATTTAGAATCTAATAATCCATCGAGTTGTTCAAAATTTTGAAATAGTCCTTTGCTGTGTTCCTGGGCACGTGGATATTATCGGTAATGAAAAAGCTGATGAGGCAGCGAAGCGAGGAACACAGTGGGCAGTCCTTGACCTTTCATCTGTTCCTCCGTCAGATTCAAAGGTTGCCATATGTTAGTCTCTACTTGGGACATTGCAAGCCGAATGGCAAACTTGCGCCTTCAAGCTAAGGAAGGTAAGAGACTCCGTTAATACCTGGGTGTCATCATCCCGTGCGAACAGACGTGAAGAAGTAATCCTTACACTTCTTCGTATTGTCCACTGCAATCTTTCCCATGGTCATCTCATACGCAGTGAACTTCCCACCATCTGTGAAACTTGCAACACAACACTTACCGTGGAACACTTTCTTCTGGAGTGTCTCATATATAGTACCAACCGACGGCGACACAATATTCTCAACAGTTTGAACGTTATGCTGGAACAAAATGAACCGATTTTGATACGTCTTTTTAAATTCCTTCAGGAATGTGGGCTCTGAAACATTATCTGATTTTTCTTCGTATGTGATTACTCAAATCCATATGCGAAACGGAGTTCCTCCCATAAGTTCTCGGGAGGGTTTGGATTTAAATCTATTTTCCCCCTTACTTTGAATTAACATTTTTTCTCTCTATTTATTCTTTGTTTCCAGTTTTTAGAATGTTTTTTATATTTGAATATATTGTAATTCAGGAGGGTTTTAGTGGGTATGGACGAGTCATTCTGCGAGTCCCACACGCGGGGAGAGACATATTGGCTCTCCTTAGTGCCTAACTGCTTTCTCCCTACCAGTACAAAAATTATCTCCTTAAATTTACTTTTTTCCAACTTTTTTGTTTATATAACGTTTTAGGATTCTTGTCTCTTTTTCCTCATTAAAAAAATGTTTTGATATATTGTATTTCAGGAGGGTTTTTAGTGGATATGGTTGAGTCATTCGGCGAGTCCCACATGCGGGGAGAGTCATTTGGCTCTCCCTAGTGCGTATCTGCATTTTCCCTACTTGTACAAAATTTTAGAGCTCTAATGACCTCGATGGCGGTGAGCAGTAAAGCCCTACAAAAAACAATCAAATCAAACTAGTGCTAATATTTAGTACCACATAATTAAATATTTATTACACAGAAATAAAAAAATTTCTAACAATGACCAGTTTTTAAAAACCGGGTTGTGTCAGCTTTCTTTTTAAGCTAACACAACCATTTATTAATACGCTTATTATTAATAATTCATCACGCTGATAATTACATTTGAATTAATTACTACTAAATTACGCAAACATTTTACCAAATGTTTATCAATAACAATTATTTCAACAATTTTTCTTTATATATCAGTGAAAAATAAAAATATAGCTGCTTAGTTAAAACGTGCCACACTCAACAAGTTGCCCGCCGCCGCCGATGCCTTCGTCACCTCCGCCTTCAAAAATAGCCTGGCAGTGCGGGCTGGCAAGATCGCTGCAGCAGCTGTAGCCATGGCCTCCGCCCTCTTTCTCAGAGTTATCGAGGTTGTGGATACACCCATAGATCCTCCCCGCTCTGTTCTCGAGCACCTGACGGTTAAAGTAGTGGGGCGAAATTCACATGTCAGTGAGTAACGCGACCGGCAATAAAGAGGGTCACTGGATCTTGCCCATGTCGACTCCTGAAGCCCTGAATGCAAGGTACTAATGGCTTGCAACTTAACGGAAAGGCCGTGTGATTCATATATTGACCACGTCGGACACTCGCATCATGCCACGGTGACTATCCTCTGCTTCGGCTGCTACTCCCTCGTCAAAGAGGTGAGGCAGCACCAAGGTGAGGAAACAACGTCCCGTTGGCAGAGAAGAAGTCGGCTTCGTGTCAGTCCCTTCTGCTTCCCGCATTATGCGAGGCACAGGGATGCTTAATGCGATACCCGTACGTGCGACAAATACGGCCCCTGACCTAGTGGCTGAACGGAAAGTAGGATTTTGTAGCGTGCTATTCATGCTTTTCTACATGGAGCGGGAAAGTAGGGTGTTAAAAAGAGAGTGGCGTAGAAAGTGTGATGAGCCGCTTAGCCGGCGCCTCGGTAACTTGGCTCACCAGTCAGATGACAGATCGAAGGATTGAATTATTATGTTGGAAACGGATACAACAGAACGTCAGTTGGTGATCGTTTAAGCGCGTTGTGAACCGGTGCGGTGTTCATGTGATCGCGATATTTGTCGAATAACGGTACGGTGATCCAATGCGTCTTTGATGGTTTTAAAATGCGTCTCTGATATGTTTTGTTGCAAGTTTTTGGATAAATTCCGAAATTGGGGTAATTTTATATTTCTTTTTAATTTGGTCGAAGGTGTCTCGCTCTGGTTTATACCGAATGAAATAGTTTTCCGCACGCGTTAAAGCATTGACGGGGTTACGAAGGGCAGCAGCCCAGGTTTGGCAAGCGTAAACGCCTGCACACGGAACGCACGCTTTGTACACTCGCGCTTTGACCGCGGGGGAGATCTTCCGGGACCGGAAGATGGGGTAAAGGCTGCTGATGCGTCGGTGCATATTCTAGGCCGCCAAGTGGCAATGTTTTGAAAAAATTAATTTTCTATTGAATGTGACGCCGAGATATTTAATTGTATCTTGCCACGGAATATCGTTGCCGAGAATATTCAGTGGTTTTGTCGTTATTGTGGTGCTGATTGAAATGGAGAAGTGAAGCGGCTGACATTTCAAAGGATTCAAAGTGAGTCCGTTATTGCGTGACCATTCGACAAATTTATTGACGGCCCGCTGCAAATGCCTAAAGGTTCCGGGGTGGGAAGCAAATCCCGTGTAACAATACGCAACGTCGTCTGCGTATAAAAATTACGAATCATTGGCCTGCTTGGTATGTCTCTAGTAAAGTCGGAGAACATTGTGGGAGCGATAACAGCGCCTTGAGGCACCCCTCCATTGACGGGACGGGAGGTCGAGGTGAAACGCTGGTACCGCACTCTGAAGGAGCGTCCGGATAAAAACAAGTGAACAAAATGGAGCAAAAATTCCGGAACTATCGATTGTAATTTTGAGAGGAGGGAGAGGTTAACTTTATCGAAAGCGAAGGAAAAATCAAAAAATAGCGTTGGGAGGGAAAAATGTTTCATGGCTGTCGCCACCTCCATTGCTAAACGAAGTGTTTGCGAGGTTGACAAGCGACCTTCTCTAAAACCGAATTGCTCCGGACGGATCGCATTGAGAATTCTACTCAAGCGTGCCAACACTATTCGCTCTATGGTTTTTCCTAAAATGGGGAGTAAGCTTATAGGGTGGTGATTATTCGGGTACCGACCGTTTTTCCGGTGTTGGGAAACATCACTACTGTCGCATTTTTTCAAACGGTTGAAAAATAATCTAAAATCAAGCACGCACTGAAACGGGTGGTTAAGAATTTAATGGCCGTGCGGGTGAGGTTGTTTATACTCGGTCGTGACCCGGCGACTTTCGCTTTTCAGCGGATTTGACAAAATTCTATTCGGCATGCCAGACGACATTGGAGCGACCTCTGCGTAGCGTCTCTGAACTTGGCAAACGCGTTCGACAACAGTACCCCACGACGCAATCCTCGCTGCTGCAACCGCAGCGGGCACCGCAGATGCGTTCCTGGAAATTGTCGGGGTACGCCAGCACATGCACCACCGTCCTAGCGACTCTAAACCCGATGACTCGAGGCATCCGTCAGCGCTACTCCCTATCGACCGATCTCTTTTATCTAGTGGTCGATGCAGCCCGATTGAAGTCGCGCCCCTACAGAGCTCTTCGGTACTGGCATACCCGGATGACATCGCCGTCTACGCCGACACCCCTGCCGAACTCCAGGACCGCATCATTACGCTGGCGAGCGTACTTCAGCGCGTCGGCTGCGGGCAACATACATACGGGTGAAGCCATTAAAGTGCCGCTCCATCCAACATTTCCTCGGTGGTCTGTGGCGCACTGAGTTTACGGTTGATGAACGGCCTATGAAGACCTTTGACTTCACTCAGTCGGCGCGCTAATTAGGCAAGCCGGTTGGCTACCAGTTTGCCTCAACATGGAAGAACGTGCAGCGTGTTCAAAAAGCGGTGTACAGGATTGTGGTTGCACCCCTTCTCTCGTGAAACAGCTCTCTGCCCTCAGAACATTTCTCTTCACTCCCTATACTTCCCAATACGAATGGTTTCTCAAAGTCTCAGAAGAGACATCTGCACCAGACTATCCGCCCCCACCTCACCTCCTAAATCTCCCCAACGGGTAACCTCATACTACATATACGAGTCCAGGCCCTCCTGGCCGTCACAGCGAGCCCAACCATGTCCAAACGCCACTGTGAACGCGACAACACCGACGCCACTGCCACCCCTGTGGCCGCAACCACACAAGCTGCTACAGGGCCGTCCGCCGCCGTCACCGTCTTCTCGCCAGTGCCTGCCGCCACCTCTGCCACGGTCACTACCGTCGCCGTTGGCGAAACATACGCCGCCGTTGGCGAAACATCCACCGCCGTCTGGAAACGTGCCAGCCTCCTCCCCCAATGGCGCTGCGGAGGAATCGACCGTCGCTCCATCCGCCAACGGCCAGCAGGTCGCCTCTGACCGACTCATCGCTCCGAAGCAGCGACACCTAGTCGTGAAGCGCCTCAGGAAGTTCTACCAGCAGCTTCACAACTGGAAGTGGCTGCAACGCACGGACAAGGCCCGCTACGCTGAATCTCTGATCCGGAGCGGCCGTACGAGCAGCCACTTTATGAAAGGGGGCTGCGATTATAAAACTTGGCGCTTCGCGCATTGCGAGCAAGTGAGCCTGCTGTAAGGGCTCCGCAACAAAGAATATGACAACGCAGATCCCTCTGCAGTGGCTTGCCGCAATAGGTGCTGCGATGCAACAGCGTCAAAAGTACGGGAACCCCTGGAACGTGTGCTACACAACTGCCTGGCTCACGGGACTCAGTGGACGTTGCCATAACAAGATGGTCGCAGCCCTCAAAGGAACAACGCTGGTTCCGGTCACCATATGCTGGGGCAGTCCCACACTTTCACGGCGGACCAGCTGAAGCCTGACTCGGTGGTCGGCAAGGGGAACAAAGTTGTAATCTGCGGAGTCTCCGTCCCCTTCGCCGGCCGTGGGGTCTTAGACAGCGTGCGCGCGGAGAAATTTGAAAAATATGAAATACTCCGCGCGCACTTCTTGGTTCTGGGTATCTTTAAGCCGAAGTGATAAAGTGAAGTACCTTTAAACCGGTCGTGATAGGCTCGCTGGGCCAATGGAGTCCGGAGAACGACACCGCTCTGTAGAAAATCTGCAGCAACATGCGGCGTTGCAGGACCCTCTCTAAAATGGTCCTTGATGTGCTGAACCCTTCACGAACAATATTTTACAAGCACATCGGTGACCAGGGCCTTGGCAATCCGGAGTTCGTTCGGTGTGGGCGCGGTGCTGTCACCTGTCGCGCTAGGACTACCAACAATCCAAGAAGATGTCCTTGAGGCGGCTGTACGTGACTGAGAAAGCTGAAGAAGATCAGGAAGATGCCAATGGAGAGGAATAAACAGTTAAACAATTCGTTATATAACTGAAATGCAATAATTTCTACAATAACATGTTATAGTGTCATATACTTTCAAAAAAAATTGCAGACCTACTTGATGAGACCGTCTGATCGAGTAGACAGTGACAAAGTTCCTTTGTCATAGAAATGAGGATTTATTGAACTAACCGAAGATTACGGAATTCTTTGAAGAGCACGTTCGCCCTCGATAAATATTCTGGATCCACCACATTTTACAAATAATGGTAATGTACGATTATACTCGTAGTGCTCGTCATACACGAACTGCGTAGGTGAAATGTTTTGACATCTGAAAATGTTGCACATATTGGATTTCATCTGACAACATGCCTTTAAAATCTAAACTAATGAATTTTACGGTTCTCATGGTACGCAATTTTCTAATCAATGGATCAAATCACCAGTAGAATTGATTCGCGCTCATATTAATTTCTGCCTTTATGCCAAAGATGATCCTTCTCAAATCGATACGCAAATGAGAATTAGAATGAGTAACTTAGTTTATGCCCCCACGCGGTCATACGCAGTTTGTAACTGTTTTTGACAATAAAGTTTATTTGTTTAATAAAGAGTGTCTCCCTAAAAAGCTATCTGTTTCATATTTGCGTCAGGTCTTCACGTTGCTCATATTAGCGTGAATTAATCATGGCAGAAATGGACAAGTGTCATTCAATCAAGGGGAAAAAGAAAGTTAGGCATAAATCAGATGAAGTTGATGGTAAAATTCCTGACATTCGCAAGTTCGAAAATATCATTGGATGCTCTGAAGCAAGAAGTAGCTCTGGTTCTTTTTATTTATAAGCAGAACCAGTTTAAACGTAAAATGTATAATAATTATAGATTTGTACGATAATTAGCCATTTGTATGATGTACGATTTGACTTCGTAAGATTAGGCCAATTGTATGATAATTTTACTGAAGTGTATGTCTAGGACTGCAAAAAATAAATGTTTTACGAACTTAAAACGTTGTATCAAACACCAACTCTCCGCTACATTTACGCAGAGCATATTGTTAGATGAGTATTGAATACTTAACACTGTGTTACGCTTTTATGTCACTCCAGAAGATCGCTAATGTCATCTCATCTAACAGTGCACGCTGCCTAAATGAGGCTGACTTGGTTGATGCTTGATTTTAACCGTATTTAATACAATGGTGGTAATCCACACAAATCGGGAGAAACTTTTCTGTTTCTGTTCGCTTAATCGTTTAAAACGGTGGGCCCGGCAAGTTTAGAGATGCTGGTTTGTGTCCTGGTTTGGAATTTTCCCAAATTTTCAGTAAAAGTTACGTTATTAAAAAGTTATTATGTTGGTAAACGTTGGAGGCATGAAATTGCCCGAGGGAAACAACCAACGCGTGGATTGTTATTACGGATTGGAACATTACAAATCTATTATTTAACAAAACTATTTTAATTTTATGCAATTAGCAAGGTTTAAATTTAGTTATACAAGTAATATTACATGTGAACGAGTAACATTTTTTTCTATCTTTACCTCCCCTTGGGCTCTAATGTCCAGGGCGTTGGCGAGCCCTACAGTTCCCCATACTCCCACAAATCTACCTCCCCACTATTTTATTAAGCGTATCTTTTTTATCTGTTTACCGAGTTTAATGAAGTGTTATACTTAGGGAAGAACTAAGATACGAATGAGATAGTGAGAAAAATAAAATTTTAAATAATTATAAAAATACAGCTGTATAGCAAAGATATTAGGGATATTTAGGGAATGTATATTCAGTAATCATTTTCAGAACTGGAACCATTTGTACCTTTATGTCCGTTGCTCAAAGAAAAGTTTTCGTTTGTACGCAAAGAAGACTAATGCTTGTCTATTGTTCGACTGTGTTCATTCAAAGTTATTCATAACAGTGCGTAAACGAAAAAATAATAATAAACGCGAGTGGTAAGTGCCAAATAAGATTTATTAAAACAATAGTAAATAAAACTTAATTAATGATTTAATACGTGAAAACAGGATGTTAGATAATAACGTCCAACATACGATAATTTAGTAAGGTTTGGACAATAATTCTCCTTGGAAGACCTGGCAACACTGGTAACAGTCCACCATACACAGAGGTGTCCACCGCCCCCCAAGTCTTATGACGCAGGCCCCCCATCCCCCAAAAATACCCCCTTCGCTTTGACTGTCTTCCAAATAATATTTCAAAAATTTAGAAATATTTTACAGTTTTATCCCTTTTATTTTCCCTAACTCCTTATGAAAACCTGTTTGCAAAACCAGTGCACATGTTTTCTCATACATTTTAAGACTCTTATCTACATAAACTAACTTAACAAAGAAAAAAGAACCATTTTCATGCATCCTGTGAAAAAAATCTTCACCAACAATAATCATGGGCAAGGGAAAAGGCGAAATGATGAAAAAACGACACTTCACAGTACTCGCGCAGTCCTTTCCTGCTTGCAGCAGTGTTTGAGTACCATCTTGACCAACGATTGCCAAGGCCTGTGAAGTTGGATGGTTGCGAGTTATGAACCGTTGCTTCTACGTGGACTCTGACAAGCGCTCTCACCAAACGCTCTGTTTTCTCGATGGCACAACGGTACTACGACCCTATTGGTTTCTGTATTCCAGTTACACTGAATCTCAAATTGTTGATGCAAGGACTTTGGGATAAGAAAATTGTCTGGGATGATCTTCTGGACAACAAATATAGACACAAATTTGAGCAAATTTTGTGTAAAATTTCGTTGCTGAGGGGAGTAGTAATTCCTCGGAATCTAGGGGTTCTCGCAATCAATCTCTTCGCCTCTTCACTGATGCGAGCTCCAAGGCGTGCGTAGTTTGTGTGTTTCTGCGTAGCGAATTAGATGATGGAGAGGTGGTTGTGTCATTGGTAGCTGCAAGATCACGGAGGACTCAAGAGCAACCAATAATACCAAGGTTGGAACTGATGGGAGTGGTCATAGGAATGCGCCTGCGAAATTCTATTCAGGAGGCTCTGAGCTGGACCACCCTTCCTGTCTGCATGTGGTGTGCCTCAAGTACTGTGCTGGCTTGGATTCAAAGACATGAGGAGTGGAGTGTCTTCGTGAGAAACCGCGTCAAGGAGATACGTGAACTTAGCTCCCATGTGACTTGGCGTCATGTACCAGGGNGCCATCAAGGGCGTGCTCAGTTGAACAGCTTATCAGTTCCAAATGGTGAGAAGGGCCCTCTCGGCTGAAGTTCAGTGAGGAAAAATGGCCTCAGTCTCCCTGCACATATTTGGAAGAAGTGGGGACTAAAATTGAAGAAAACTGCTCAAGTGAACACTATGCTGTCGGGGACTGTAGACTATAGTTGGATGTACAAGTATTCTTCCAAGTATGAAAAGATTACCCGCATGGTTGGATGGATACAGTGCTTCATTGAGAACTCAACTCAGGAGAAGGACTTCAAAGGAATGGGGAACTCTCTGTTGAGGAATTGAAGACTACCGAGTTTCTCATCTGCCGCCTGGTGCAAGAGAAAACCTTCCCAACACTGTCAGACAAGAGACTGTCGAGACCCAGTCAGGTTCTTAAGATGAATCTTGTAACAGGTATGTTTCACCAGTCCAAGACTACTGCCACCAAACAGAGAATGTACAAGACTCTGTTCCCCCACTAGCTGATAGACAAGTTCATTTGCCACAGCGTTGAGGACATATGACCTTTTCGAACCACTGTCAATCAATACGCGGACTTTACGCTGGAAATTCCCATTGTGCACGATGGCTGCGAATGTTTGCAAGAAAGCCTCATCACTCTGAGAAGTTGCAACAGCCAAGCTGTGCTTTACAGAGAGGAGTGAAGATTCCTCCTGTCTGCTGTTTGGACACCGCAATGTCTTGGTCCACCTGAAACAATGTCTTGGTCAGGTCTTGGACGGGGGCAAAATAGCTTGATATGCCACCCCTGGCAGGTGCTACACTTGGCCCTACATTTCCTAGCAGGGTGAACAGAATCTTGTACATACCCTGCAGCCTTCAGTAACGACATTTTTACAAAAAATTTGCTTAAATTTGTGTCTATCTTCACCAACAATAATCATGGGTAAGGGAAAAGGCGAACAGACAAAAACACACTTCACAGTACACGTGCTTTACCAACGAACTGACTTACAATAAAATATACTTGAATGTAACAAGCAGCCACGAAATGTACGAAATATACAGACAGTACATGTAAGTGACGATAAAAAGTACGAGCGATTCGAGAATTCGTACAGAATCGACTTAAGGTGAAAAAACTACAACTCGGGCCGAAAAGATCATAAAACAAACGTTAGTTCCCAACGTTCCCGATCACTCCGGTAGGCATCGATCCCAACACTTCACAAACAGGGTGGCAACCTAAACACCCGGAAAAAAGTATCGTTTTAAACTACACAAAGAGTGCAGCACTTTACGGACAGTTTTGACACATCCAATATTGATGTTGACAACAGTAGTTTTATCTTCTGCGTATAAATGAAGGGAAAGTGATTGCTCGAAAATGGCAATAGTTTGGTACAATTTTTCTAGAAATTTTACGTAGTATCCAAAATAAAACTAATTTTTTGTCTATTTACATGCGCGGTAAAAAATAGTTTGCACCACGAAATATCCAGTAGACGAATCATTCCGATCGCGAAGGATAAGGACGTTTGTGTGAGCGACAGGTTATGTGACAGAGAGCAATTGGGAACGTAGACGTGGTGTCAGTGAGGGAGGTAGCCAGCCGCTTTCCCATATTATACTGACTATACGGTATTATGCACATCGTATTAAAAACATTCGGTATCAGAGACAGTAAAAACGAATATTTCGATCCAAATCTAGCGATTTGCTTCCTTGGTTATACTGCCTCTAGAACACGTATAGGAGAAAGTAAAAAGAATGTTCGTCACCTACATCCATTTTACTGATAAATGATAAATTTAAATGAGATTATAATATGTAATTAGGTTTTAATATATATTTTAGCAGCTAAAAATTAGGAAAGTAGAAAAATGGAGTTTAAATTTTTAAAATTTCAAAGAACCGTACTCAGAAGCCACTTATATATATTCAGATTCATATGCGCTAAACTGAGAATTTGAGGTTTCTTACGTTTCATCGGATTATTTCACTGGATAAGCACCTCAGAGACATGTCCCCTTCTTCTAAGATATATAAAGCAAGAGAATGAGGTAATTAGCAGATTTGTCACTCGATTTTGAGAAAAGTAGGCCATGAAAATCCTCAATAAAAATGTAGTATAACTTGTAACGAGTATAGGTGTGCGTAACTACAAATATTCGAAAACGAAATTTGCATTAAAGAAGCCAATATTAACGTACAATTCGAGAAACGACAGTTTTTCGTTCACCTCTCTTTTTTCCTTAAACCGCACGCAGTAACGCTTGACCAGCGCTTGACACTTTCTCAGACTACAGCTCTGAAGATCCACTACCGTTGCGCATCACTTAAGATATTTTGATTATTACATTAATTTTTTTTTTTGGCAAAGTTCTATCGACTTATATCTAAGAGCTTATAACTCACAAGAAACGCAATAAACTATCGCCAACACAGTAAAAATTTGTTAATTCCTCCCAAATCTGGCAAAGCACTGTTAACTAAAACACGCAGGCTCCCGAACGGCGATACATGGAAAAAAGATGAGATACAAAATTGAGCTCCGACCTTGATCACGCACAGTAAACTAATACACTGAAGAGAAAGCAATGAATCTTCCGTACAACGCTGTTTTCTAGATCGGCCGTCTGCGGTGTAATATTTCCGTTGCAAGATGGAGTGGCAGATATCTGTTGTCACGTCTTTGTTGGCGATGAGTCTCCCGGTCTTTTGATAAATAAATTTATTGTCAAAAAACAGTACAAACTGCGTATGACCACGTGGAGGGAAAAAAACTAATTAACTCTCCGGAAGTAAGCAAGGGACCATCCCATCAATTCCGATCAAGGGCCCTAAAGCAGAGGCGGATTCAAAAATTTCAGCAAAAGTTCCTAGATAAGATAAAAAGTTGGCTGCGAGTTATAATACTAATAGAATGTCAATATGTTTGTAATTTTAAGCAAAAAATTACATGTACAAGTTATTATCGAACTATAGATTATTCTGAGTATAGTGTTTAAAAATCATAAGAATTGAAATAACACTAAATTCACGATTTATTGTTACAATAAACATGCCCCTAGACAAAGCCTAGAGAACCTGTATGATAAATCCGCCTCTACCAGAAGGAAAAACGGAGAAAACCCCGGGCCAGGATGGGGACCTCCGACGCTCGTATCGGCTTATTCAGCGGTCTCGGTATGACTTTTTACGATTTATTCATCAGTTTCGAAAATTAATTGAAATTTTTTATCATGTTAAAATGTCCGTAAAGTTTAAAAATTAATACATTGTCATGATTTTTATTTTAATATATGCTATGTTTAAAAGTTTATTTATTACTTAACTATTAAATGTTCTAAATTTCCCAAAAACTTCCATTTTTCGAACCTTCCAAAAAAAATTTCAATGACGCAGTTTGCGTCATGACCCCTCCCCCTTGTGGGCACCCCTGCCATACAGTGCAGTTAAGTGAAATAGGATAGCTTCAAAGTACTCACAACGCTTGATATTCAGTGAAGTGGTACGAAATACAGTTTTCAATAATCAACTGATTATGATGTCATACTGTATCCTAATCCTATTGAGCCATTTTTATACTCAAAATTATGTTACTTGGCCTCGAAAAAATTGAACTTGAGATTTAAAAAATCATGGACTGAAACGCACTGTGTTTTATTGGATATTAGTCACAGTAAATTACTTTGTTGTCCTCAATGTTGTCACAGGCAGTTTGTAACAGCTCTCTTGACAATAAATTATTTATTTATTATTGTCAGTCCAACTAGCTTGGTGTTGGTTCAACGCTCGTACACTGTGAAGCCAACGGTTTTATTTCGCCATCGTCCATAAAAATAATAATATTTGTACCTCACGTTATGTCGGCAGGAGATACGCATTTCTCAAACCTAAATCCATCGTCAACCTCTGACATCAATTCAATACACCTGCTCTTGTGGCGCTATTCTGTTCCTTCTGCATCGAGCGTGTGGAACGAATATTACATTTTGTCTTATTTTGTTGTGTTATTAAATTGTATTTCTTTACAACAAATAGTCTCTTTTGTGACTACTATAAATATTTATTTGAATGTTACTTAAATTCGTGGAAGTTGGCAATTCGTGTTAGATAGTCACATTGCATAATTTTACGCAGAGTTACAGGATTTGGAGCATAGCAATTACCTCATGCTCAAATAAACGTGGAAATATCACACAATCTTTATTTTAAAATCCTTACACATGCAGGGGTGCATCCAGGAATTATTTATAGAGGGGCTTGATGAATATGAACATGGGTTACATAGAATGTAAGTGCAAGCAATGTGTAAAAAACTAAAGATCCGAAGTTGATTATAATACGCCATCGAAAAGGCCACTCGATGTACAAATCTACGAGTAGAACATAAAATATAATTTAAATATATCGAGGTACGAGAAGTACTTCCTTAGTAAGAAAATGCTCTTTCTAGAAAAATAGCAGCCTATAGAAAAATAATAAATAAAAGAAGATTTGATGATCGATTTTTCAGTAAATCACATCTTTCTATAGACTGTGTGACGTATTGTGAACTATATGTAACTATTAGTCGCCAAATAAATTCTTATAAAACTTATTTCGCATCAATTATTTTTATGTAACTACGACAGACACACATGAATTTCCATCCGTTTGTTCGTTATGACTTTCTTCTGCCAATTCGTAATCAAGCGGTGACCAAACATTTTTCACTCGCCACATTTCACAATTTGCAATTGACCAGTATTCTGAAATAGTTGAGTTTTCAGGAATCAGAAATCGGCAAAACAATTGGAATTGAGATCAGAATCAGAAGAAAATCCATCATTACCATCAGTACTTCATTTAATTGATCTACAAATTGAAGGGGGTAAAGTTTCTTGTGAGACTGAATGTTACGAGCGAATAACTATTCGTCGTAAAACATAAATAATATATAGGGGGGACTTGTATGTTTCAACAAGCAAAAGGAGATTATGTATGATAAAGTTCTTTTACGGACACGCTTCGGATCAACAAATTCACATTTATTATATAACAATATTTACACATACATTTCCTTAAATCTACATATGCTGCATGACAATCTTAACATGGAAATAGCAACTTTGATGTTGGTCGTTGTGGGCGACCAACGCTCTGTGAAGAACAATTTCAACAGAGTTTTAAATAATTATGAATATGAACCTTGGTTCACATAATATTCCCCTTGTATCCCATTTCCCAATTTATGCAGAATTACTTAGTTGGACATTGATAAATATGAAGTGGGATTGTTAAATCTCCACATAAAAAAAGACCCACCGTTCTCGAGTTTTCGAGAACGCCCCCCAGATATCAACGAATTGATAGTTTACAAATTACCTGCTTGAATACATTATAATTGGTCTATATAAAACCTTAAATAAATGCAGGATTTTCAATCCATCGGGAGAATTTCCCGATGTGGTCCCCACTTGCGAGGAATAATAACCTTGCATCAGATCTTGCGATTCTGATGCGAATCTCGTTAGTACGAGAATGTATACTTATTGAAGTGCTTAGGAGTAGCCTTCTTTTCGCTGCCGAGGTTGCGTTGACCTGGTCTTCTGCGGAGTAGTTTGGTTGGTTGACGTGAGGTTCCGGCTGCCTTAGGATGCTTGCTAGAGGTCTTCGGCTGGAAGCTGATGTCGAACCAGGTTAGCAGTGATGTTTGTTGAACATTCTGCTGTAACTTAAAACATGTTATGAGCATTTATGCTCGTAGTTGCTTGGCTGCGTGCGTTGCACTATATGATACATTAACACAACAGTTGTATGATTTCATTTGTGGAAATCATTGTCCAAAAAGTTCGTTTATAAATGATACATAAGTTTCATCAAATCGGCAGTCTAAATCGAAGTTTCAGAGTGTCATTACGACGCCTTGAATGTAAGCTACGTCGTGTTTCCTCTTAACATGGCTACGCTCTGCTCACAGCAGTTTGGTTACACCACGACGAAACACGCGGATACATCACGACACGCGACGATGGACTGGATACTATAGAATGGATACTTGTAGAATGGGTGTCGAGTCGCTGAATGCAGCTGTATATATAGCCGATTCACAGAACATACACACAGGGCATGTTCATAAATGATTAGTCATGGAACGTGCATAATGGGTACGTTCATGAATGTCTGATTCATAGAGCTTGCACAGTGAGTGCGTTCAGTATAGATACTTTCGATTCTATCGATTGTATCAAAGTTCAGTATCGATAAATATCGATCACATTAGCATGGAGCTTATAGCTCAAAGGGCGCCAATATTGAATAAATGTCTGTATAGACGCTAAATGTTTATACACAAATAAAATGTTTATAATAATTAAATACATAGTTTATAACAATAGATACATAATAAACAATAATAATAAATAAAACCCCTTACAAACGTTTGGTTTTTAACACTGAAAGTTACTGTAGAACAATCACTATTAACCTCTAGACTAGGGACTCTAGTACAATACTCTAGGCAACAGATCTGGAGGTTGATGAAATTAGATCTCTTCCAATATCCGGCATTTGTTTGATCAAATTTTTCTTCATCAATAACCCTGCTTCCAAGCGTGATTGTTGTTTTATCTCCCTTCACCATCCTCACCACACTATTAATATTATTAGTTTTTCTATAATCGGTAAATTCCCGTTTCATAGTTAATTGCATTGTTAGCAATTTTTACTACACAGATTATTTTCAAGAAAAACACTCCACACTCAGTGAATTGAGACAACCCAGTTGGTAGAGTTTAATCGCCGTTACTGTCTTTCTGTGATCATAATCGGACTTTCCTAAAAATATATTCCTTTCCACACGTGGGCTACTTCGCCTATGGCCAGCCTCTGCACCGTGAAGTCGACAGCTAGATAGGGCTATTTTCAATTCTCGTAGGAACTATCACATTCAGCGTTTTGATAGCATATCGGTGTCTGGACGAAACCAAAAATTTGGCAAGGCACAAAGATTGCAACTTGCATTTCCGTTCAAAATGGCAGTTATATCGTGTTATTTTTAAATATTCTTAGAGACATTATTCAGGAATGGGGAAGAATATGTCCTCTTAAATTGCGTATCTTCATAGAGTTTTTATCATGAAGTTTGATTGGATTTTTCGCATCAGTATATAACATAATATTTCATGCTAAGGACACAAGAACAACTAATAATTGAAATTTAAGTATTTAGTTAGAAGTATTCCTGAATACATGATAAACCGTCTGTCAGTAGAGCAGCATGGAAAGATAAACATAACGAAAAATCTCTTCCAATAGAAAATCGGCCCAATGAATTATATATGAGAGTACCGACCCAAGGGGAACCCCGACAGAGGGTACTAAAAATATTATTATGTATTTGGATTAATGAAAAATATTATCTTCGCCTCAGTGCATAAATCCGCTTTACGCGGTCCATTTTCATGCTATACACACCAGACTTGATGCAGATTGAATGGACATTTTCAAGCATGCTCTATTTATCAGAAAAGCTCGCTTTACACGGTCCATTTTAGCGACAATTTGCGTCCAGTTGCTGTACAAGAAAATGGTGTGAAGTGGAAGTACACGCTTGACGTAATCTGCGAGTACATGAAATGAGCGTTTTACACGATATGGGACAAGAAATTGATATTGCTAGGATGAGTTGTCTCTCAACGCCACGAGGAGCGCAACCAACAGCTAACCTCAACAGTGCTTTCATTACATTGGATATGAAAAAAGGCTACATTGATAATCGAAAGGTTGATTTTATGCAATACTTTGTTCTATGATTTATTTGCGAACTTCTACTAACAAGAAAATACCGCAACATAAACAAGCACTACAATTTTCACATCGCAACCAACTCGAGAGAACACAGATGCTGCAATTAGTAAACAGAAATGCCGCTATGAATGTGCTAGTCAATTTGTACGAGTCGTTACAAAAATAGATCAATTTTGATCAAAAAATTGTACACTACGTTGTGTCGATTTTGTAGATTTTTACTCTCTAATTTTGGAAGAGTTATATCTGAGCTATTATTAGTATAATATAAATAATAATAATAATATTTGTTTTATTTAACATGCCAATTAAGAAGCAGTGCTCAATAGTTTAATAAGAATTTCTACCAGAACATTGCCAGCAAGTGATGTACACAATTAATAGAAATCCTTCTGATAATTACATTTTGATCGTGATTGCTTTTAAACAGTTTGAAATATGAAGGAATCACTTTTTTACTCTATCCTTAACAAAATTTAAGTACGTGTCTCAAAATATGCAATGAAGACACGATAGGAAGATAGTCACATTGAATTGAAAGAACCTACATGTGCTTTGAACTACAACTGTAGCTGTGTTAAGCTACTCTTCAGAATATTATGCAATTTATTTCATCTGATTCCAGGATTTTATTGGTAGCTTCCTCACCAAAGATATTTTACAAAAGCAACTGCAAGTGAAAGATGAAATTTTTGGAACTTATGGATCATTCAATTTAAATCCACAAAAACCCAAGTGGTGTTATAGTAAACTCAGATGCAAACAATGGACACGATCGCATTCCTTAACGTATTCAAAATGGATTTCCAGAAGGCGTACAAACACTTAGTGCAATTTATCGATACTCGTATCAGTGCTCTGGAGGTCAATAAATAAATTTTATTGTCAAAAAACAGTACAAAATGCGTATGACCACGTGGAGGAAATTAAACTAATTTACTCTCCGGAAGCAAGCAAGGGACCATCCCATCAATTCCGATCAAGGGCCCTAAGGCACAGGCGGATTCAAATTTCAGCAAAAGTTCCTAGATAAGATAAAAAGTTAGCTGCGAGTTATATACATATATAATGTCAATATGTTTGTAATTTAACGCAAATATGTCTGTAAATTTACATGTACAAGTTATTATCGAACTATATATTATTCTGAGTATAGTGTTTAAAAATCATAAGAGTTGGAAAAACACTAAATTCACGATCTGTTGTTACAATAAACACGCCCCTAGACAAAGCCTAGAGAACCTGTATAAGAAATCCGCCTCTAC
>NNCF01126105.1:136096-152846 GCA_002313205.1 Laupala kohalensis
GTGGACTAACTGCGTTAACTAAGTTTCGGAATGCGTAACACAATTTGCTTAATTGGGAATTAAGATTGTCAACGTGACAATTCCATTTGAGGTTGTCTTGAATATGGAGACCTAAGAATGTTGTATTCGTAACAGTTTTTAATTGTGTTCCGTTTAAAGAAAGACAAACCTGGGGTAAAGATTTTGTATTACTATTGTGAAATGATAAATACCAATAAAACCACTAGCGGCCGTTGGACTACAGGGATTTTCGCCGACCTTCCAACTACTGTCACCCAGTTCCATCAAGAGCACATTCACCATCCCCACTGACACAAAATAGGTTTAGAGTGTTAGAGGACATGTCTCATTTCTCCCCTCTACCCATCCCTCCCACTTCTTTCATCCCATCCTATTCCGCACACAAACCCAGCACTGGTCAGCACAGTTATCAGAGAACTGGACATCCACTCGGAGAAACTTACAGAGAGGGACACAGTAATTATTATTGGTGGGCAAAATGATTTAAGTTTGGGTGGTCAATTCAACCCTATTGAACATATGCAAAAACTCAAACAGGCCTCCCAACGCAATAACATCATACTTTCTAGCCTGCCTCCACGCTAAATGCCACAATTGAACAACAAAATTAACAACGCAAACATAGGCGGGTTGTGCAGTGGATAGCACACCTGCGGCCAGAGCTGGAAGTTCCGGGCTCGAGTCCCGGTTCATCGTAATTTTCACCTGGCTGTTGATGTTGCAAAATTTTTAGGGCTTCATATTCATGACAACCTCAAATGGAATTGCCATATTGATAGTTTGAATTCCAAACTAAGTAAAATATGCTATGCATTCCGAATTTTAGTCAACATTGTTCAACACATTTCTCGCTTCAAATATGTATTTTGCAAATGTATATTCTCGTTTACGGTACGGCATTATCTTCTGGGGCTAATCGACTCAGAGCTTTCAAATTTTTGAGTTCAAAAGAGAATAATTCGGATATGTAAATCTCACCCCCAAAATGTATGTAAACCTTTATTTAGAGAATTAAATATTCTTCCTCTCCCTTGCATATACATTTATGAAGTAGTCGTGCTTGTTAAGACAGAACTATCAAAATCTCACCCGTTTTAGAAGAAATAGTCTAGTTCATGAACACAACACTAGTAATATTCATCATCCTGATGTGTCAACAACTCTTTGCCCAAGAGTCCCTTAGTTATCATTCAGAATAATTTTGTATAATTCCCTTCACCAGAATCTAAAAGATATAAATAAATTGAATCTCTTTAAATCCACAGTTAAAAGCTTTTTAATGTGCTCTTGTTTCTATAATATGAAAGAATTTACAGATTTTAATAAATGAAGTTAATGCGAGCTTCAATTTCCTAATAAATATTGTTTTCCACACGACTTTGGATGATGTAAGTGATGTTAATATCTCTTATACTTAATCACACCATTGTTATTGTACTCTAGATATTGATTAAATTATTTTTTCATGCATGTTGATTTTGTTCCCTTTAACTCCATCCCAACCCAGGTTTTACTGCAGTTTTTCTCCGTGTAGTGGAAGATTTTCCTTGGGTGGGAATGTCATTAGTACTTTTGTTTTATTATCTCAAATTGTTACTGCTTTCAACAATTTATTTTGAATAATAAATGGATAACAGTAGGTATTTATTAAATANATTTTGAATAATAAATGTATAACAGTAGGTATTTATTAAATAATTTCTTCTGTAAATTTTAAATCTGCCACTGCCCATGGGTCCTGGATCAGAATTGATGGGATGGTCCCTTGCTAGTCTCCGGAGTGTAACTTAGTTTATTGCCCCCCACCCTGGTCAATTAGTTTGCAACTGCATTTTTGACAATAAAGTTTACGCATATTTATAAACAAACTTAGTAAAACAGGATTGCATCACAACAATGTTTTATTGCAAAATAAGAAAGAGAGAGACAAATTGTTCCAATCTGCTGAATTTATCTCATCAGGCACAACAAAATCTACAAATACAATAATTATCATCAAATTGTACTTCTTTTGTTCATCAGCTATTACATTTTTACAGATTTCAGATAACTTCACACTAGGTCTGTATTGACACATTCACAAAACTGAAGAGTTTGAAAACCCTCAATGTGATCTCACAAATGCTCGAACAATTTTAACATCATCAACAGGTCTATCATTCTTGTCTGTTTCCACTAATCCAATCCTCTTGACAACATTCATTCCTGAATGCACTCTACCTAAAATAAACAATGACATGAGTACAAGGATATTCATGAAGACAACACAACAAATTATAGAAACAAACTTACCAAAAATAGTATGCTTGCCATCTAGCCATTGTGTGGGAGCAAGAGTAAGAAAGAACTGAGAACCATTGGTGTTAGGTCCTGAGTTGGCCATCGAAATTATACCTGCACCTACATTAAACATAATACTTCAAAATGATTGTTAATAATAAGAGGAGGCATGAAATTATACCACATGTATGAATCTAATCAATGAAATCAATGAAAAGCAATTTATTTAACATTATAAAAGAGTGGAAACAAATTTGTTCACCGAATTGAAATTTTATGACCCTATTTTTCAGAAATAAGGAAAAGTATTTAACAATAATTCTTGTTATCACTTAGAAATTTTAACAAAACAACAAATTGAAAATGTCACAATATTTTGTCCATTTTAGTTGGTTTCTTCTTCTTCTTCTTCTTCTTAGAATTAACAACATTGTAAAATCAGTAGAATCTTAATGGCAAAAATATTGTCAATTCATTGTGTTGTTCACTGAAATCATCCTAACTTAACCATTACTTCCTGAAGAGATAATGTAAAATAAAATTGGAATATAATGACAAATAGCTTTTGCTCCTTATTCTGTTCTAGAAATAATTTACTGATTTATAGATAGTAAGTGAAAAAATACAATAAAATAGGCACTAATAATATACAAGTCAAACTAATATGTAAAGTAAATTTTAAAAAAGTTAAAGAAAATGCTATTCAATGAGTATTTCATAAGTTACTATACAATTTTCAGTGAATCGAAAATTTAAGATGAAACTAAAACCATTCCAGTACTAAAAATTAAACCAAATAAGTATCACACATTAATTTATTTTTGTATCCTAAATTTATTGAAATTGTATCTTCATGAAATATCTCGTAGAAAAAATAACAACTAAAAGCAATGATTGATCAAACCAATACGCAGTTTGTAACTGCTTTTTTTACAATAAAGTTTGTTTATTTATTTATCTAATTTAATCAGTGTTATAAGAAAAGTTTTGGGTAATACAACAACTGTAGATAAAATATCATATCACACATTCCAGGACACTGATTCTATTACAACACAAGTTTTTTCCTTAGAATTTGCGAGTCTAATGGATTCTTACTAAGTATTTAAAATATCTTAACAAAAATATATCTCACCAGTATGTTTCAATTCCTCATGAATTTCATCATCAAAATTCCTCCCATAAATAGAAGCACCACCCTTTCCAGTTCCAGTAGGATCACCCCCTACACATCAAAAGGGTATGATGAGATTAAATTAATAAAAAAAATTACCATAATGTGAAAAAGCATACTTTGGAGAAAAATGAAACATAACCTTGAATCATGAAATCTCTAATTATACGGTGAAATTTAGTGCCATTGTAGTACCCTCTCCTTGCAAGTTCAGCAAAGTTTCTGCAACTTTTTGATGCATGTTTCCAGTAAAGTTCAATAACTATTTCACCCATTCTGGAAAATTATAAACAGTGTTTACTTCATACAGGAATCATAGAAAATAAAGAATTGTACATAATATTGACTGTCCAAACAATCACATTACACAAAAATAAAGAACATAGATAAAAATTAACCACCTCATTTCAATCAACATGAATCTTGATAGATTGCATAAAAACATATGTGAAAAACAATTAGCTTTTGATCCACGACGAGATGGTAGAAAACTTTAAATACTTTTTCTTTAAACTTTAACCTATTTTGTACAGAATTGTCAAAAAATGTGAGTTTTAACTAAAATAAAAGAAAAAATAGTCTTAAAATTAGAGAGGAAAAGGACCTCTAATCAGTAAAGTACATATTATTAGAAATAGCTGACCTAGTCTTCAAAAAACACTTTTCATCACATAAAATACATGTCACAACCATTGNCACTTTTCATCACATAAAATACATGTCACAACCATTGAACCACAGAATACAATCAACTGAGTCATTTTCTTTACAGTGTTGTGAAGATAATATCTTAAATCAAAATGATAACTCATAGAGAAAGTTAAATATGTGACCGAAGGATAGTTCAAGGTAAAGGAATTCACAATAACCAATAATATATTATTGCTCAAAAGTTATAATAACTGTAATTTTCTTAACGGGGTCGAATAAATAAATGCAAACTAATCCAAACATTGGTGATTACCAAATTAATTAAAACACTACTAACGTTGTTTCAAGTACAGTGTATGCTGGCTGCCATAATTTGTCAGGAATTCCTGTTGGACTCGTCATCGTCTATCATAAAAAATACCAGCTATTTCCAAAGAACTGTCAGATGTCAAACCCTAGCTCAACCAGATCAGTAAGTGCACAAATCAGTCAGTTGAATGACACCACAATTTTATTACACATTCCCCTTAGTAGAAGGCAAAATCCCACTGTATATTCATTAACGCTCCGTCACCTAATTACTCATATCACTCAACACTACTTCATTGGCCCGCACCAAATACACATTCAATACGCATCAGTAATCAGTACATTTATTTTCATACAGGTGCTTCTTCTACGCTAACGATACTTCGATAGTATCGATACGTATGCATTCAATCTTCGATCTTTCGAATCGACGATGTCTGTTGGGGTTTTCCAGTTGCGTCAACCGCTGACTGTAGTCGAAAACAGTCAACCATGCGAGTTCCGTGAAATTAGCCGGAATGGATTTTTTATTTTCAACCGATTCAAACGATCTTGGGCTTAAATGAAAGGTGTGACTTTGGTCAACTATGGTCAGGTAATTTTACACATTGCTCACCTTCAGTTTTTTAACAGTTCATGATTTAAAATATTTTCTAAATTTTCGACATTTCGGCTAAGTGTAACTTTTGTTTATATAATCATTTCAAAACCTTAATCTTGCTCAAGGTACGCCACGCGCTAATTTCGAAGCCGTGTCTATATATTTGCTTATGTCAAAATAACACGAGATTTAAAATCCCTGAAATCAGGAATAGCTAATGACAAAATTTACGTTCTGTATTGTAATAGACAAATAGATAATTGCATAATTTAACACCCTATTTTCTGCTCTCCAACAAGTGACCGATATCGGGACACGTAATACATAAAATATGCATTTTTGAAAAAATTGTACACTACGAAGTCATGAAATCAGATATAACTAATGTAAAAGACCCTGTTAACAAAAGTAACCCTCTTAACGATTTCCGTTGGATCAAAAGTAGACAAGACCATTCAAATGTACAGCCATTAATAGTGTCGTGATTAACACTTTCATTATTTACGCTCTTTCTCTTAATAATTAAAATTTCAATGCCCTTCGTAACAAATGTGTTGAAAAACTGCACAATTTGCCCTCACATTTGCTTCATAATTTTGTCGTAACATTCCCTACGATTTCAGGAATACAAGTTATAGTGCCCTTTCTCGGATATGTCCCAGCAGTAACCCAGAGAGCATTCTATAATCAATATAGAGAAATCCGTGTGCATTGCTTCTCGCGTACAAAAGCGGTGGATTGAATGAATTTATTAGCTGGCTGTAAGAGAAATCATGTTTCAATAGAAAGAGAATCATAAAATAAATATGTTGAGTGTACTTTTTTGGCATGCATGTACACATAAGTAAAAACAGAAAAATATTAAAAACGATGTTACCCATACAATTCTTTTCCTTGCATAACTGAAGCAACTGCTCTATAAAAGCTGTATACTAGCGGCTACTGCTTTACGGATACAGAGCCAATGCAAATCGTTTTCTAGTAAAATAATTATGTAGAGTCAATTCCCTTTGTATTTTTGAGTGAAGGTATATTAACTTTCATTCGCGTATACGAGTGGTTTGACAAAAAATACGTTTTTGACAAAAAAATCCCCGCGTGATTTGAGTCTGCGGATTTATTACTTCATGTTCGGAACGTTGACCGGTACGCTGCGGATACGGGTACAAAATCAGAACTACTACATGTAAAATACGTCGTAGTAGTAAGTAACGTTCTGTGTTAAAATAAAACTCTCTCACTCAGGGTATAGAAATGTAATGTGTAACAAGATTCATAAAGATTGCTTTGTACTTTTGCTACTACGCTTGAGATATAAACTCGCATGAACTGCGATTAAAACTGAAGTGAGATGTTACTTACGCCCCTTCGCCGTTCCCGTGATCACTAATAACAGTTATATAAATTTAAAACATTATAATAGTGTTTTCATCATTATTTAAAATATAGAAGTAAACATGTTTGTGTAAGTTATCCCACATGCAAGATTTTCTTGTAAATTTTTAAGTTTGGTCTACTATTTCACGATGTATCACCATTTTGTTGAGTACTGTTTTAGAGTGAACTGCACGAACGACTGAATGTGCACTGGGAGAAAGCACCCTATTTCTTCATTAAATCAGTTAATAATTTTAAATGAAAATTCACCCTCTTATAGAAAAAAATATCTAAGAGAATGTGTAGACAAATTTACACCTCTACACATAGTTGCCCAATAGCTCAGTTGGGGACGATGGCGTGCGGAGATTCAGAGTACTTCGGTTCATTTCCCTGCACATCTGTTAGTAAAATAATTATATGTATTCTGCAGTAACCCGGTGCTTAATTACCTATAAGAATGTTGGTACGGATTTTCTTCGTTAATAGATACAGGTCCTGTAAGATATGGGCATTGACCAACCTCTTTACATTATCATGTACCTATTTAGAAAGTATTGTAATCGTAAAAAAATTCGAAAGCGAGATTTTGAAGGAAATATTAATTTTTGATACATTTCGTGTCACGCTCTTCCCTATGCCACCTCTAAGGGTTGCGTACACCTCATGTGGTCTGAAGAGGACATAATGACATTGCAAGTACGATTACTCATCTCAGAATATACAAAAACAATGATCTCGGCCTAATATCGATCTTTTTACGTTATTTTTACGTCTTAACCTTTACTCCCCAGATCTCAACTTGAACGTAAAAGCATTAGTAGTTTAGACATCTCATCAACCCTAAAACTATGTATCAAGTGCAATTTTCATGTTTTATATTTCAAAGCAAGCCTTCAATTACGTTTATCCATAAATCCATTACCACTCCCATTCCCCCAATGCTAGTGGTGTCTTTGTCCCATTAGGGCTGAATTTAGACTTCTATGATATCGGGATTTCACTATAAACCTGCCGACGCCGTAAATTATGGACTCACCAGTGGTATCGGTCATGTTCGATATTTTTTTGCCGTCGAAGTGATTCGGTTCACGTCCAGAGGGTGGGATACACAGAAGGCTCTCAAGTATTCCCTTTTACTTTCTTTTTCCTTTGTTTACTTAATTTTCACCTTTATTGTTTTTTATCTTTTCTACTGGCCTCTGTGTTCTGAATACTCACCCATCTGTTTGCAGTGCATGGCGACCCGTGTCGGAGGAAATAGGTGTCCTGGTGAGTTGAAGGGTCCATACGACTCTACGGGGTTTCGTATGCTAGACTTCCAATACACTTGCTTTAACCTTGGTCTCTTCTAGACGGGCAATCGGGGGCTGACCCATCCACGATCAATCGGCTCGGACTAGGTCTCTGACTGAACTCCCGGGTGAGAGAATGGGTTCGTGGAGGTTATCTTCGCGCTGGTCGGCGGCGTTGGTGCAAACCTCTGCGTGTCCCCGATATATCCCCGTGTCAACCCTGGCATTCCAGCGGGTGTCCCCTGGTAAGACTTCGTGTTGGGTGGGGAACAAGAGGAAGAAATGTAAGTTCATTCTTCTGACTACTTTAGCCCCTTTGTCCATTTCCTTTAGGAAGAGGCTATTTGAAGGGGAAACTGTTAATATAAACCGCTTCTTTTGTAAGGAAAGCGACAGCTTCTTTTGTAAGGCCGACAAATCCTCGCTTCCTTTTAATGCAATGCATTGAGGATGGTAAAACCTTCAAATCGATTAGTACTTGCCGTCTTGCTAAGGCCATTGACGAGAATGTTGGTTCGCTGGAATCTGTCGTGCGCCAGCGGAATGGAAAAATTCTGCTGGAGGAACATACAGATAAGCAAATCAATTTTATCCTGTCGTTGAAATTAATTGCTGGATTGAAGATCAAAGTGATCACTCACCCCACCTTAAACGTGTGCAAAGGAGTCGTCAACCACGACGAATTTGTACAAGAAACCGAAGACCGTAAGGCATTTTTTGAACCCCAAGGTGTGGTTAATAATCATGGAAAAAGGAGGAAGATGCAGGGAAAGTTTGTCCTTACCTTCACACTGGTTCGATCGTCCGTCACTTCCAGAAACCATACGCTGTGGTTTTTATTCACTGCGTGTCCGTCAATATGTGCCGAACCCATTGCGCTGCTTATAGTGCCACAGGTTTGGTCACAAATTCGATCGGTGCAAATCATTCTGCGATGTTTGTGTAAACTGCGGCAAGTTATCTCACGAGTCGTCACCATGCTCGTCACCTCCGTGCTGTGTGAATTGTGAGGAGAGTCATCCCTCCAGTTCAACCACATGCACAATATATCTGATGGATGGAGATCCAAATGATCAGAGTTCCGGATAGGGTATCTTTCCCTGACGCTAGGCGCCACTACCTCATTAAACATCCGACCAGCACAGTTAAAAACTTTGTATCAACGGCAAAACTCGGAAAACAATCTACAGCTTCCTTTGGCAGTTAGGTAGATTTGGAAGTAGTGAAGAAATCACGGATGTGTGACAATGGAGAACAAGCATCGTTGGATGACCCTATCGCCTTCAAAGAGGCAATTGTGGGATGTAAAACCATTACATCAACAAAAATTGAAGAAATATTGAAAAAAGAACATATCGACCTCAACGTCAACATCGACCTCAACATCCGCTTCAAGTTTATCTACCACGTCCACCCTGAGAGCGGAGTCTGTCGATATATGATCACCCGAAGACCATCTCGAGGTCGTCCTCAACAGGAAACTCGCTCCCCAAAGTCCAACAGAGAGGACTCTTTAAAGTCAGATTCTTATGTTGTGAGCTAAACTTCTCGCAGTCACCGTCATATTTCACGCTCGCCAAGGAGCGAACATAATGCACCTACTATGTCTGAATCTATCTTCCAGTAGTGATCACATGACTCTTCCGGGGAAAGAACAAAAGCTAAATCTGACTTTATAGTCTCTAAAAGAAAAAAACAAGACATCGAAAAAAGTGCAGATAATCACCAGAACATGGCTTTTTCTTAAAATCTGAACAGTGTTCCCGTCCGTTCAGATGATCTCAAGCACTTGCTGTCCCGTCATGCTCCTCCAATAGTTTGTCTTCAGAAAACTAACCTCTTGCCGAAACACTCTTTCTTCCCTCGTGGCTATACCTGTTATAGGGCGTACTTAGAAGACGGCTTACGTGCAAACAATAGTTTTCCATCCAACTCCTATCGCGTATTGCTCCATGTATATAAGCTTCAATAGCACACTACAATTCCCATTTACAAATACTGCAATGAAACAAATCTCTATAACCAGCGACTTTGAGCCGTTTGTATGAGGGTAAAACTTCAATCCCGCATGTAATATTTATATCCCCCGGGCAGTCTTTCACGAAGAATGATCTTGGTGGTCTGATGGACCAGTTGTCACCCCCATTTTTCATCGTCGGGGACATCGATGCCCATAACCCGATCTAGGGTTTATATCACAACTGCCCAAAGGGTCATAAAATTGAAAAACTTAAATAGCCGGGATATAGCGCTTTTGAACACAGGTCACTCCACACGCTTCTCTACCACCTTCCGATCTTTCTCGGTGCTCGATTTAGCTAACTGCAGTTCCTCTCTTTCCCCAATCTTAGACTAGACAGTTTTCGACGGTCTGTATGGGAGTGACAACTACCCGATTCTCATACATATGAACGTTTTTTACCACTCGGTTACTCGCCCCTCTTTCTCTTGATATTGAGAAAAGCAGACTGGGACATGTTTAAATGCAACATCAATCTTTCCGATGAGCCTTTCGCCGATGTGGATGTTATGGCATCCCATTTCACCAACGTGGTTCTCGAAGTAGCCGCTGTCGCCATCCCTAAATCATGTAATCCAAGGCCCTTCCCAGTTCCATGGTGAAATTCGGACTACGCAAGAGCGGACAGCGCTAGAAAAAAAGGTTTTGGCAGCTAAATAAATATCCCACTGTAGAAAGTCTCATTGAGTTTAAAAGGTGCAGAGACAGAGCAAAAAGAACTATCATCCTCCTGGAAAACTTACATTTCATCTCCGAAAAGACGCACTCTATCGTCCGTCGTGTGGCAAAAAGTTCATAAGATTCAAGGTTCGCGGTCTTCTAAATGTAAATAATGGCTTCCAACTTCACCTGACCTCATCGCTGAGAAACATGCATCGCACTATGAAAGTCTCTAATTCCTCCTGTTTTTCTGCTTCGTTTCACCAACAGAAAGCTCACATGGAAAAGTGATACTTGAATTCTTCCAGTTGCAGAGGTCAGAAATATATCATCCCTTTCTCAATGACGGAGCTAATCTCAACCCTTGAGTCTAGATACAGTCCCTAGTCATGACTATTCGAAATACATAATATATACAGTCCCTGACTATTCGAAATTTAATAAGCCGTCAAGTACTTCAAAATTTTGAAATAGTCCGTTGTTAGTGGCCTGGGTAAGTGTTATGGGTAACGAAGACGATGATGAGGCAGTGAAGTGGGGAAGACATAAGGCATTCCTTGACATTTCAACCGTTTCCACGTCAGATTCAAAAGCTTGCCATAAGATAGTCTATTCTTAAGACATGGCACGCCGAATGGCAAAATTGCGCCTTCAAGATGAGGAAGGTTAAAGACTCCGTTAATACCTGATCGTCTTCATCTCGTGCGAACAGACGTGAAGAAGTGATCTGTACACATATTCGTATTGGCAACTGCTACCTTACCCATGGCCATTTCTTACGCGGTGAACCCTCCCCCCATATGTGAGACTTTAACACAACACTTACCGTGGAACTCTTTCTTTTGGAGTGCCTCAAATATAGTACCAGCCGACGGAGACATAATCTACCCAACAGTTTGGACGTTGTGCTTGTGCAAAATGAACGGACTTTAATACATCTTTGTAGATTCCTTCAGGAAAGTGACCTTTGGCACAGTATCAGATCTTTATTTGTATGTCATGACTTAAATCCATAAATGAATTTGGACTCCTCCAAGTTCTGGGGAGGGTTTGAATTTAAATCCTTTCTTTTTCCTTTTCTTTAAATTTACTTTTTTCTCTAAATTTACATCTTTGTTTTTTTTTCGGTTTTATAATGTTTTAGGAAACTGTCTCTCTTTTCCTGTCTTTTTATGTTTGAATATGTGGTATTTAAGGAGGGTTTTAGTGAGTACTACACGCGGGGAGAGTCATGTTGACTCGCCTTAGTGCGTAAACCCATATCCCCTACACGTACAAAAATGATAGTCTTTAATGACCTCGGCGAGCCGTAAAGCCACAAAAAACATAATTTAATCATGGAATTCCCTTCCATAGGGGTGCTTGGGTCTTGAACGGTCTGAATGCAAACTTTGCCCTATTCAAGAATATCTTTACTAATTTTAGCGGTCCTGAAAACATTGAGCTCAAAACTAACATCCGTCATTTTTGTTTATTTTTATATTTCATACCCTTCCCAAAGGCAGTATATTCCTTCTGTCATGAGGTACGCTGACATACGAACCTGAGAGTAGGAAGGAGGAAGAGAGGAAAGCGACCTATCTAAATACGCAAGGTTGACAGGCAGACAATTACAGAAAGGCCGATTTCATGCCAATAGCATTTTTTTTGTTACCCAATACTAACAACAGGAGGTAGGAGGTAGTCGTCTTCATCCCAGAGAGGGAGGACTGACGAAGGCAGCAGTCAACAGCGGACATGACGTCGTTAAAGCAACGAGTAGTTACTATCGGTGAAATACTTCTGAGTGTGAGAAGTACTTGTTCAGGAGCGGTAAGCAGTTACACTTACTAACATACCTCCAGTGTGGTCAGTATCCAACATGAGTTAAGGGATCGCTGGTTGACCTCCTGTGTGGTCAGTACCCAAAGCGGACGAGAGAGACAATGCGTTCAGAGGCAGTCGTTTCGCGCATAGGGATGTCCCCCCTTCCACTTCTGAACAACTGTGTTTTACGCGCTAGTCCACTGATGACAGGCGACCTTTCCGGTGACATTTAATTCTTCTTGCCTGTGTGGTAATGGGGATCGTCACAAACTCAATACTTCATAGGGAGTGATCGTGGACTTATGGCCCTGGGGTGTCAGATTCAGTTCATGCTCCTCCATGTTAATTTAAAATCAAATTTTCTCAGTCTAATGAACTTCAAGTTTTTGCAAACGGTCTCATTGGAAAGCTGAAGAAAATACAATATGTCGTGCCTTTCCACATTTTTAAAAACTTTTGTTCTTTATGAGAAATTAACAAAAAACTGTGGAGGGAATGAAAAAACACGGAGATTTCAATTTGCGAATTGTGTCACTAAAGGATTTTAAACGCTGGAGGGAGAAACAAAAAAAGGAAATTAAATAAATAATATAATATTTTTATAAATTTAGAACAGAAAATATGTAATTTCATATTATATTTTAACCCCTATATGATTAAGTGAAATTACATGTACCTGGCATTTTCTTGTATGTTCAAATTACATGTCAAGCATATGACAGAATAGTATGTTAGGATTTTCTCATGATACGTAAAATTAACAATTTGCACTTCTATAATGTTAATGGTATATTTTTACTTTAACATTAATAATTGGTTAATAGTAATTACAAAAGAGATCTGAACTTATAATAAATTTGAGGAGAGTGAAAGAAACATGTTTTAACCTCTTGTGTACTATTCCTGATTTGAATTAATATTTTTATGAATTTTTGATGCACCCTACTGCTTTAGAATTCAAAATTAAATATCCCAAGCAGTTCTAAATTGATTTATACAATTATTTTTTATTTTAGCGTTCATTATTATGACACTAATCCCTTTTATATCACTCACTTACCCTTTTTTCTATGAATTCTCAAATTACATAAAAATAACAAAAAAAATCGATCTCATCCATTCCTTTCAGACGCGTAACTTATTATTGCTAAACTACATTCAAACTACTTATTGCTTCGAACGTGTTCCTATATTTCTCCCTGTTCACATATTTTGAATTATAATCAGTGTGCGGCTAAAAATATGTACTAGTTTTGTCGATTTGTAACTTTCAATTGCATAAGGTCTCAGGCGAATAGTTAGTATTATCCGATCAACGGATCTGTATCCCCGAAAAATATGTGAACTAAATGCATAATTTCTATTTCCTCCCTGGTTCTTGTTCCTCCCCTGCGCTTAGTATCTCTTCGCAACAATGTACTACGTCACTTTTCTCCTCCTGTGTACGGCGTTGTCTGAGCAATTTTCGAGTCTGTACGATACGATGAGCAATGAAACACGTAGAGATGGGAGGAACATTATTGTTGACCAAAAGATAGAAATCAGTATCCTGTTCAGCAAGCAACCAAACGAACACCGGCAAAAGAACGACAAGTCCTTCATTACTGCCCTTCAAATACGCCAATATTTTTGCGCTCGACTTCTACTACCAGGAAAATATATAATTGGTATTGTTGAATCAATTGTTAATCACAAATTCTTTTTTACAAAAAAATGAATTAACATTTTGAAAATTATCGCACTTTAATTTTTATTAGTGCACTAAAAATGAAATAAATAAGCACTTAATGTAAATGCTAATTTAACAGTTTCTAACTATCAATAGACAAATATATTTGAAAAACTATTTTTTATTCATTTTTTATTTTGTTACTAAGCATTCGTTATTAACAATCGTTTTAACAATTCCTAAGTGAGGATAGAGCTACTTAAGCAAGGAGGAGTCGCTCGAGAGATTACTACGAGACATTACATTGCGAGATCAGTATTATCATTATGACAACATTCCGAGTCATTTTTCTGAGTTAGATCGAGATTATTTTGGTTGACTTCACGGAGTTATTCTAGCTGAGTTATTCAGAGAGCTGAGCTATTTTTCGATACATGATGAACTTGGAGCTTTCTTTTTGAGATGACTCAGTGATTATTAGTTGATCGGCTTCGTTTTCAAGTATCACCCGACCTTGGGCAAAAATTTTCGGTTCGTGTGACGCCTACATTTTGGAGAAGTAAATGGTCACTAACTTTTATTAATGCCACAAACTTGTCGTCAAGTTGAGCTGATAATAACGGCTATGGTATCTCATACGTTACGCTGAGGGTCGTCTGGTTCTGGTCGCGGTAAAGGCGAATGGTACCTGCGGGGCGGAACAGCGAATGGTCTTGTATTAGCGAGAGGTCATTCATCCTTGAGAAATTCGCCACGCCTACGTCGTTTTGACAACTGGTGGCCAAGCTTCAATTACAAACTGTAAGGTAATTAGCATGACTGGCTGCGCCCAGTGCATCGGTTATAGTGTCAAGTCAATGAACTGATAGATGCGAGTGCGACGATGCCATTGACTCTTGTGGCACTCATCAATATTTAATTAATAATAATCATTAAAGACAGTCGGTTATTCCTGATTCATTTAACTGTATTGTTTAAATTAAATACTGGCTGGAATAAATAATTAACCAGCATTATTGTTACTTGAATGAAAGGTAAAACCAATTTTTATGGTTTACAACATTTGTGATTTTTGGGGGAATACGTTGGGGAAGTGCTGGCATAAGGGCATAATTTAAATGTAATTTTCTATGTATTGAATTAATTACACCAATTTTACCACAGTTGCGTTTCCTTGAGAAAGAAACAGTATGTGAATTTCACGGTAATAAAATGGGCCGAACCCCGACTTCTTAAAGTTGTTTTATAAAGTTCAAGATTAAATGCAGGGTTTCCAGTCAAGTTGCCGAGTGGGCTAAGTAAATCTTTTAATTAAGTTCCCTTTTATTGTGTTATAATTGGCTTTCCCAACGTGGGGCTAGATTACCTTAGCATCCATAAATATTATATTGTTACAACATACATAAAATATTCCAGGCATTTCACCTCCTTAGGGATGATTTTTCGTAAAATTGTTTCTTAGCGGATGTAAATTCCTTAAAAGGAACATATCTGCCAAATTTCAAGTTTGCAGGATTTGTAGTTTCTGAGATTTCGTGTTTAGTCAGTCAATTAGTCAGTGGTATTTCGCTTTTATATATTTAGATAGATTACTCATATAATGGATATTCATTTACATAAATTAAAATGTTTTCTAATAACATTGCAAACAGAATCATAACAATAAATTATAGAAATTTGGTACATAAAACAAAGGAATTGCATTCATTCATCATTGTTTTCAATTATTCAAGACATCAAAAATCCTATTGTCTTCTAGATATTACCTAAAACACCAACTTGAGGGAACATCTCAAACCATCTGCTCATGTATCAAATAAGACGCACTATTATTTAAAAAATGACTCCCTACTTTCCCGACCATAGCAACCTCTACAATCAGGAAAAAGTGGCAGTCGAAACATCTGATACGTAAACTTTCTCATCAAACATGAAATTCCCAGGTCTTCCGGGCGTAAAGTTATCACGCCAACACACACCAGTGATTCGACATATTCCAACATCGCCCCCCCCCCCCGCCTCAGATATGTATATATAAAATTAATAATATGCCAATAAATCAGTATTTTCGTAAAACATTTTTATGCTTTTTTGTAGGATGTACTTCATCGGTAAAACAAATACCTTGAACTGACAATTGAAAATATAAATTAGATGTTATCCTATTTGCCACTTGCAAATATTTGAATAATAATGTGTGTAAGATGGACTGTTCATTTGAATAATAATTGTATTATATTCCGTAATTTGTTATAGAAACATTTTTGTTATTGACTTAGAATTTTATCAATGTTTTCTCACTCTAGTATTGTTCATAAAATGTTAATAATTAATAAAACATTCAACAAATGTAGAGATCTCAATTTTCCGTAACCAGACATTCTTGTGTTGGTGGGGCGTAGGGCACTGCTTCCCGAATCTGTAGACGTCTGTCGATGGAAGAGGTCGCTTCCCTCTTGTTATTCCATCGTGGCGATTTTATGAATAGTGTTACTTGTTGCACAACTTGGGACACAGACTATAAACCAGACGCCCTTCTCCCATACTAACTGTGTATTAACAGCTTTCAGCGCTCCTAACATTCTGCTATGCTAACTACCAAGTTCAAAAACCGGCCACAGGGCGCGTGGCAGTTCCCGATTCCCCTCCCCCTTCCCCCACCAGGTACTGTACTCCCCACTCCCTCGACCTCATGCTTCATAATTTCACAATAATTTAGCTGAAAATACTTTCCCTACAAAAATTAACATTTGTGAATAGTTAACAAGATGTATAACTGAAATATTTTACTACACATATGAAATAGAAAATGAAAACAGGACAATTGACAGGAAATGTACACATAGAAAATACATACTTGCTCTTAATTCTATTTATTCATAATAAA
>NNCF01126105.1:154238-188893 GCA_002313205.1 Laupala kohalensis
CGCAAACCCGTGAGGCCCAGAGATTTTAACCATTGTCGTCGTCTACAAGAGAATGTAACAAATATATTTATAAATAAATAAACAAACAACAATAATCGCAGCAAAGCGACTGAGCTAAGTAAGTCTGGCCATGTGGGTAGTGGCGCTAAGACAACAAGAATTACTTACCTTTCTGGTGGGGTAGGGAAGGCGTGGAACGTTATTTCCGGGTTGCCGCTTGCATTAAAGCACCCCGGTACGCAACACACAAAAATTCGTGGCATTACACTATATAAAATCCACTAAATGTGCGAATGTTGACTACGGCACAGTACAGCCTAAGCACCACACGCAGAATGTAATGTGACGAACAAAGAACACTCGCAGCCAATGGGAGAAGGGTGAACACGATCTTGCAGCCATCTATTGAGCGCTGGACAAACTGGGTGACTGGTAGCGCAGTCTGGCAAGTCTACTATACTAACTACTTGAAGCTTCAAACCTCATGCATTTAGCGGGTATCTAGTTTCCAGGCCCTGACTTGGGACTACTTCAAACGCCTGAACAGGCTAAGGAAACAGGATAGAGCGAAAGGGTCTGAAGTTTGTGCAAATTTCGTCCAGACAGCGCCACCCACTATATTTGTGGTTGCGCCCAGTAGATGGCAGCAAGTTCGTGTTGGGTTAGGTTTCTCGCGCTGCTCGCAACGAGTCAAGTGGAAATGAAATCATGAAGCAAGATGAAGTATTTTGTAATAAGCACCTATACAAGAGGGGGTGGTGGTACAGTACCTAGAAGAGGAGAATCGGAACTGCTACGTGCCCTGGCGGTCGCTTGTAGAACTAGTCTCCAGAGTAGTTGGTATTAAAATTTCGTTTGGAGCGTTAAAACCGGTAACAAGTCGTTAACACGGGAGAAGGCGGTCTGGTATATATTCTGTGCGACTGAACGCAAAATCAAGCAACTTCGGAGGGCCCGTAAGTGGCATTGAGTGTGGCTGCCCTTCTGCGCCTTTAAGTGATTGATTGAACATATTTTTTAAATTGTATTAACCTGTTCCCGTTCCCAACCCTACCCCATGGATCTTCGGCGTAGATTATGTCGAATGTAGACAGATTGTGAAATTATAAAGCATCTGGGACGTCCTCACCTATCCCATCCGCACCGAAAAGTATGGTCTCAAATGTTTCCATTATTTATATTCACCTTCTTCGCTAAGGGTGCCAGTGATGGCATGCCCTCAGTTCTTGTTGTCCATCTATGCATCACGTTTGGTTGAAATTGATCCCGGCACTCTAGTTATGATGGGATACATTCACAAAACTTTTCAACCATTTCAATATCTCCATATTGCGAAATTGGATGAAATAAAGTAGACGAGTAACTTCATTTATCCCCCACATGGTCATATGCAGTTTGCAACTGCTTTTTAACAATGAAGTTCATTTGATGAGCAATTTAATCCACAAACATTTTTATTAATTTTTTTTCACTCTTATTAAGAGTCCTCTATAAAAAAATCTATAACAAAAATATTGCAAATAAATATAATGAATGATCTTTGAATAAATAAATAGAGCGGGATGTTGGGGGAGACTCAAATGAAGGTAGTTTTACAGTATTGATTCTTTTAGAGCAAATAAAAAGGTTATAAGAATCATTATAATTTATAAGAAAATAATGATAAGGTTCTTAAAATTTGAGAAAACTAATTACAATGGAATAAAAATTAGCTTATTAATGATTAAATAAAGTTTAGATAAGTCCCATTTACTTTAATTTACATTCCACAACTATATACACAGCAGAATGAGTGATTACTTCAGATTTACCCTCACTCTAATTCTTCAACAGATGAAATATACTTTCTGAAGTCTTCTACATTGCACACTCAACTTCCCCAGAATGGATGCTCCGATCAGTGCTTGACAACTGTTCACTGGATGACCATACAGAGATGTAGAAAACACTGCCTATTTTTTTGTCTTAATTGAGGGTAGTGATGTGTTCTTGACCTACATGAAAACTTTTGTGTTATTGTGGCATTTTTCTTCTGACAATCGCCAGACGTCAAGTGAGTAGAGGTCCCACAATAGGTCATGTGGGAGAGCAGTGAACGTATTAACTTTCACTAAAATTTTAAATTAATGAATATATTGTGTTAAAGTAGTACCTCCGATTTGTTTTCTAATTATCCATAAGGGTCCCTTAAATGAAACTATGGGAAAAGTACAAAAACCAAAATAAGTGTTTCATATCTCTAAGTGAAAACCTTAACTTACATGAATCTGTAAAATTTCTGTCACATTCAATATTATTCTTGTTCCTTTCCTAAAAATTATTCCAATCATATACATGGATTAAGATATTAACATAAAAATGGGTTATGCAACCATCACTATCAGGCACTGGAAACAAACCACCCTACCTCAACAAAAAATCGCAGATACCCATTCTCAATTCAAACAACATAAGTCAGTATAAAGCAAATTTATTTTACAGTTAACATTTATTCCTTCTTAGAACGTGACTTCCTGGTACGAACAGGCTTCTGCGACTTCACAACAGCACTGGCACGTCTCAGAGCAGCCTATAATATAAATACATCAAGATGAAGTTGAGAGGCATAGAACATGATAAATGTGTTTCATCACGAAGTTATTAGTTAATAACATTCTAGGCTCCATGTGAAGATAAAAGAAACTATTACCAACCTTCACCAAATCACTCCTGTAACACTGTTTGGACAAATGCCTCTTCAGTTTCCACAATGAGCGACGAGGACCAGCTTTCCAAGTGGTTCTAATGTTGGATTTCACAGGCTTGAACTGAAAACAAATAAGTTTTGCGAATTAAAATTTATATTAATATTAGGTGACATAGGGTAACTAAATTTAATGTGAGGAATACATTCCCCCCCTCCCCAGGTTATTTCCGAAGACTAATGCTTTACAATAAAATATACCACATTGGTCCGAATATATTGACAGTTTTCCCTTGATAGGTACCCTTGAAATCATATTCACATTATATTTCAAGTGCTTCAACATTTGCAATAATAAGTGAGGGTATTATGCATCTCTACAAGCAGAGCAGCACATCTATTTATAATTACTAATCGAGAATAGAAAGCACCTCAAAAATATTACAATGCAGCGATATTGCCTTGCCAGAGTCTTCTTTCTCACACTTATATACACGTGCATACACATGGGCACACCTGTGTGCCCACCACACCCACACACACTTACCTGAGCCTTCGCCCTCTTTGTAACACAGGTAAATCCTTTGTTGTCCGGAGCAGCAACAAGTCCAACAGATTTACGATGCACCAATCCATTATATCTGTATGAGTTCAAGTTGGTGAGATTGTTGGGTTCCTATAACATAACAAATATTTATTAAATATGAAACTTCTCCTAAGTCATACCTAATTTCAGGCGCACACACTAAAAACAACCTTAAGAGTAATGAATTCATAGAATAAATTTTACATAAGCGCTCCCCCCAAATAGAGAGAAAAAGAAAAAAATAACAGAAATGGGATTTCTTTAAGAATTTGCTACATAAGTAACAACTTAGCAAGATATGTATGCATCCAGATATGTGAATGGAAAACAAATATTCCAACTGAACAGGTTATATTCATGGAATAAAATATTGTGGCATAAAAGTATACAAAAACATACATACTAGATACTTGTAAAGCAATCCCCATGATAAATTCCATATGTGAACTCTAATACAACTATAAACTTATTGGATTAATAATTAAGACTTTTCTAGAAAGAGGCAAGGGGAACACATACGACACAAGATAGTACAGTTACATAGGCAAAGATGGATTGAGAAAAAGTGCTTAATTGTACCATGCACAACAAATTTCACTTCAGGTTTTTTTGTCATCAATTAAGAGTTGAACAAAAAGTTAAATACCTTTCCAATCAAACCCATTCTCAACTAGAATTGAAACAATAGTGGAGAAATATTTAATCTAGAAAATATTCCATAATGAAAATAGAATGTAAACAATCTGTACTTGATATGAACATGTCTGTCCGGAACAAACCTCGACTTCTACCTTCTACATCTACCAACGTTTCGGCCATCATGCTGTGACCTCCTCCTGGGTAATGTCAGTCGTAAGTCGCTGTCGAACTCTGCGAGGTCGAACGAGTCACGCGTTGGTTATATATGTTCGGTTGGGGGCATCATCCTGACTGGCCGAGCGCGGCGGCCAATCAGCGCGGGCCGGATCGGGACCGGATGTGGGGTCATTCTGCGCTTGGTGCCCGAGCGCGGTGGAACGCTAAGGGGGAGTTAGTTCCTAACTCCAGGATCAAGCCATGATCAACATTAAGATCGTTCGGTGTTCTGGTGTTCTGGCCACGGCTGATTTGGTTGTCCTACTGTACTTAAAATGCCGAATGTGTTCCATCATTATCTCTTCCACCGTTCGTCCACTTTCCCCTATATATTCGCGACCGCAACTACAAGGTTTGGATTTTTTTTGTGGGGTTTTAGAGCTCGCCAACGGCAAGGTCATTAGAGCCCTGGTATAAATACCATTATACTGGAATATTCCAGGTATAAATACCAGACGACGCCAGAGGGGGTAACGTGTCTTGTTTAAATCTGTGCTCGATTTTAACACAACTCTGAGTACCTACTCGTGGAGGAGTGTATCTGGTTTTTCACGAAGCAATATGTACTAGATTTAAAAATTACTTCATTACTGGGAAAATGAAGTGAGTCTATCTGACATTAAAAAAGAAGAAACATCAATGACAAAATTAGGTATTATTTGATGCATTTCTGAGAAAATAAATAAAGCTGATGAAACAAATTAACTAGTAGCTTTAAAAAACCCTTCAAGATTCCTAATAGGAACCTAAATATCTGTCATATCGATAGTGGAAAAAATAAAATGAAGTCATATTCTGATTATATGAAAACAACTTACGCTGAAATAACAATAAATTACTAATTTCTGGTCACCCTCATGTAAACCAGTATCTGCAAGAGACACTCACACACCGTTTCATATGTAAAAGTCGCAATGTTTTCCTTCTAAAATTTTTAAACAACATTTTATGTAAAAGAAAAACACACAACAGCTGCCTTGAACAATGCATATTAACCTCCATTATAACATGCAATGTGCTGTATGTCAGCTGCAGTTTTCCCTTCCACTGGAAACTGACTGCTTATGCCTTATGCTTTATGGCCATTAGCAAATTGGGAATCAAGGTATGTTCTTTATTTATGTACTTTTGAGTGACATGTCAATTAATAAAAAAATTCTTATGCTAGAGTGTCTACCAAAGAAAATCTTATCAGTGACTCCTACAACCATTATGGCATACCATTCCAAATAGGGTAATAAAAGAACTCGAGTATTATTTTATTACAGGAAAAAGAAAAAAAAGATTATCATTTGATTCCAAGTAACTTTTAAGTAACACTTACTCCTGGTGGACAGCACACCTATTATTGAAAAAACTATTTATGACTTTCAAATTAAAAACCAATTATTAATTACAGTTATTTGGTGCAATAAAAGTATTACTTTAAAATATGTACATACACCTACATTAAAGAAAATTCCTCAACTTTGCAAACCAGTAATCAAGTTTTATCACTTACAATATTTAATTTCCAATATACTGTACAACCTAACTATGTAAAGATGTTACTTGCATTGACAAACTATTGCATTATTTCGATTACCATCCTGTTTGCAATCATCATTCAATGCCTTTTATTCACTATAAAATTGATTAATAAAATAACCCCCAAAAATTAATTTGACATTGAAGGTTACACTAGAACTAAGCATAAAAAAACTTACTTAACCCCAACACATTCCTTGCTGTGAATTATTATTTCCTCACTGCTTCGTAATAATAATAATAATAAAAAATTTATTGTCAAAAAAGCAGTACAAACTGTGTATGACCACATGGAAGACAAGCTAATTTAACCTCCAGAAGCAAGCAAGGGACCATCCCATCAATTTCGATCAAGGACCCTAAGGCTCAAATATTTCAGCACAAATTCCTAGACAAGATAAAAAGTTAGCTGAGAGTTATAATACTAATAGAATGTCAATATGTTTGTAATTTAACACAAAAAATTTACATGTACAAATTATTATCAAACTATAGATTATTCTGAGTATGTTTAAATATCATAAGAATTGAAATGACACGATTTATTATCACAATAAACTTGCCCCTAGACAAAGTCTAGAGACTGTATAAGAAATCCGCCTCTATCCGAAGGAAAACCGGAGCAAAACTCAGGCCACGATGGAGCTACAGAATTAATGTACACAACCGTGCCAAAGTTGAGTACACATAAAACTAAATTAATATGAGCCATAAAATAACACAATCATGTAAGGAAATAGTTTTTGAAATTGTTATAAGTTATTTAAACAGTACTACAGCAATGGCGTGATAAAGTACAAGACGGATTTAACTTTTATTAAAATCAATAAATCAAACACAAAGAAATACAATATATGGATCACCCAAGGGATAAGGATTTCTTCAAAAGACAAACGCCGTTTATATTATCTTTCAAAACGCTATAACCAACCACCCGAATTCCATAATTATTTTCGTAAATATAAGACTATTCTTCGAAAAGTAGTCTATGCNCTATTCTCCGAAAAGTAGTCTATGCAGCTAAAGTTATGGAAAACGACAGGCATATACTAAAATCGAACAACCGGATGAAAGCCATGTGGAATATTGTTAACAATTACACATCAACTTCTGAAAACCGCGAAGAAAATATTTCTTTACTAAACGATGGCAAAATTGTATCAAATCCTCAGGACATTGCAAGATTGTTTAATTCTTACTTCTCAGAAGTTGGTAAAATAACGAACTCAATATATCCAAATCAATGTCCTCCAATTATATCCACCCACGTACTCAATTCTATGTTTACTTCCGAAATTAACGCCAGTGAAGTCATGGGAATCATCAGCTCCTTAAAAAACAAATTTTCAACAGGCGTAGATATACTTGAGTTTATTGTTAAATTTTTGTCCCACGCTATATTAAATCCACTCATAAATATTTTTAATAGTTCTTTATCGGAAGGGGTGTTTCCCAACACATTTAAGAGAGCTAAAGGGAAACCTTTACACAAGAAAGGAAACAAAACTTAATATTGGAAATTACCGACCAATATCTCTACTACCCACTTTCTCAAAAATCCTAGAAAAATTATTCTATAAGCGTCTTCTAGATTTTTTATCAAAAAATAACATTCTCTCTGACGATCAACACGGTTTTAGGAAATCCTTTTCCACTACAAGCGCCATATTTTCCTTCTTAAACGATGTTACCACATCTCTAGACAGTGGAGAAAATCCTCAGGGTGTTTTTCTTGACTTATCCAAAGCATTCGATGTCATCGATCACGGAATTCTCCTTACCAAATTGCATTCTTTAGGCATTCGTGGACTTCCACATCAATGGCTAACTTCTTATTTAAAAGATAGATATCAACAAGTAGAAATATCCTATACTAAAAATAAAATACTTGAGCGTTGTCTTTCAGAAACAAAGCCACTTACTTGCGGAGTACCCCAAGGATCAATTCTCGGCCCTATACTCTTTTTATTGTATGTGAACGACATGTCATCATCCACATCAGATTGCAAAATGGTTCTTTTTGCTGATGACACTAATTTACTATGTAAACACGCCAATGCTCAAAAAGTTTTGTCTAACCTTTCGACTTGGTTCCATGCAAATCGTCTCATTGTAAACACTGACAAAACAGTGTCTATGTCATTTCACAATAGTATCACAAAATCTTTACCCCAGGTTTCTCTTTCTTTAAACGGAACACAATTAAAAACTGTTACAAATACAAAATTCTTAGGTCTCCATATTCAAGACAACCTCAAATGGAATTGTCACATTGACAATCTTAATTCCCAATTAAGCAAATTGTGTTACGCATTCCGAATCTTAGTTAACGCAGTTAGTCCACGTATTTCCCGTTGCGTATATTTTGCAAACGTTTACTCCCATTTACGTTACGGCATTACCTTCTGGGGTAATTCCGGTCAGAGTATTCAAACTTTCAGAATTCAGAAGAGGATAGTTCGGATAATTTGTAAATCTCACCCCCGAAACTCTTGTAAACCTTTATTCAAGGAATTAAATATCTTAACAATTCCCTGTATTTATATTTATGAAATGGTAACAAACGGTGTTTGTTAAGACTGAAAAACTGGAGTGTCACCTTGCTTCATACGAAACAGTCTCGTTCACGAACACAATACTCGCAATACGAATAATATTCATCGCCCTAGAGTGTCAACCACTCTTTGCCAAAAAGTTAGGGCGATGAATATGATTCCTATTGCGAGTATTGTGTTCGTGAACGAGACTGTTTCCTATAAAGCAAGGGTGGTGCTTCAGTAATTCGGTCTTAACAAACAAGNGTTTCGGGGGTGGGATTTACAAATTATCCGAACTATCCTCTTCTGAATTTTGAAAGTTGGAATACTCTGACCGGAATTGCCCCAGAAAGTAATGCCGTAACGTAAATGGGAGTAAATGCTTGCAAAATATATGCAGCGGGAAATAGGTGGACTAACTACGTTAACTAAGATTCAGAATGCGTAACACAATTTGCTTAATTGGGAATTAAGATTGTCAATGAGACAATTCCATTTGAGGTTGTTTTGAATATGGAGACCTAAGAATTTTGTATTCGTAACAGTTTTTAAATGTGTTCCGTTTAAAGAGAAAGAAACCTGGGGGTAAAGATACGTAAAGTGTTTCCTTACTGTTTCTATTAACATAAGTGAGTTAATTGATACTTGCCTACAAACCACAATATCTTCAATATCCATATCAATATTCTCTACCTACCACTACAAACGAAAGTTATGCATTAACTTGTATTAAGTGAAGAAAACAGTGTTTCCTGCCCTCACAGCTGCCTGAACCACAGTCAACAAAGGACATGTCCATTAAGGACAAATATAACATATGGTAACTTCAAGGTTCAAAAAAAAAATTTTGATGCCATATTACAACAAATATTATTGCGATTCTGAAAATATGTTTTATTAATCACTCAACATTTAAGGTCATTACAAAAAGAAATTGTTTTGAACTAATTTCTTCTCTCTGACACCAGTTATATTAGGAGGTTATGGTATGATAATTTCAATACAGCTCACAACAGCGAGTCATGAACAATTTTAAACAATTATTTGGTCACAATTGGCGATTTAGTTTTGAAAGTCCCAGCAATTCAGTTTTAAGAAAATATGTTTAAGTGAGAAGATAGAGGCAATGGTGAAGGTAGCAGCACTTGCAGAAGGATATACAAAGAAAAAAAGTTTGGATGTTACCATAATGTTAAGTTAGTCATAGGCAAATATTGCATGCAGTCTTGCAACAAATGTATTGTGTAAAGTATTCTTAATTCAAACTTTATATAAAAGGTTAGTTCTGACTGCTAGAATATTCAAGATTCAGAAAACAGCAAAGTAAGATTTGCTACAAAGAATTTACAAACAAACCTTTAACACATGATTTCCATCATCATACAGTAGGAACAATTAACAAATATTCCGGCAAACATAAAACAATTCTCTTCTTGCGGGTGAAAATTCAGACAAGTAACGACTAAATAATGCAACATTCTCCCACACTTACTGTACTGAACGGTTTCTTTATGTTCCTCTTCTTCAACAAATATGCACTATTGTTGCGGATAATCATCCACTGTAAATGCGATGAATAATGCATCTGGAACAGTAAAAGCATTAAAGAAATCTTAAGCCACCTGAAAATAATACGCCAACACGTGTGATATTGATGAGATCAACAGGGCGAACACCTAAAAATTCCATTGGCGTTCGCATTGAAACCAACGTAACTAACACTGAATTTTAAAAATAATCTAAAAACACTCACTTTTACACTTAATTAAGAAACACTTCTGAAGTAATGACTCTAGTAGATCACCAAGGTAATAAGCCAGCGACGGGCAGACTACAACCGGAAATGGCGAAAAACAGTTGAAAAGGAACTCACTGCACAGTCAATACAAAAACTGAATAAGTGCAAAAATACTTGAGTGATCATTTTCTCTACTTATTTTGTCAAAATGTATTCTAGCTTATTTACATTTTTTTCTCTCAAATTAATTTTGGTCATAGCGCGCTCACTTTAAATTGAAAACAGTATTTTTGAAAAAGGATAATTTCAGTACCAATGATAATCATCTCCATCACTCTAGTCCAGCTCAGGTCCAGCTCCTCTCTTCATTGATCATGTCTCAACTATCGGTCCGTTTTCATAGGGGATTTTATACAAAATAAGGAACGACAGGCTGGCGTGGAGGTTGTAACAATATCTTTTAACGCTTCTAGATCTGACAAGGGAAAGTTGCGACTTGGGAAATTGACTTCAGGATTAACTTCGTAGGATTGTAGTTTACTATAAGGCCGGCCACACACGTACGGTTTCCTGATTCGGAATCCTCGGCAGGTTTTTTGAATCAGAAACCCCATTCTGTAACACTCGGTTGGGCTCGTACCGATTCGGTTCGACCGAAGTGACGTCACTTTTCGGCGCAAAGCTCAACCGAGGTATTCTGTAAGCAACCAAGGGTTATTTTCCTTCGGTTCTCCGGCCGAACCCTCAGTCAATTTTCCGAAGCCCTTTTGGACTCGGTATAACCGATTCCCTTTGATAGTGTATTCTGCACGATTCCATGCTAGGCAAGTCTTTTGCGTATTCGCACGCATATTCTTGGCGGTGTATGTAACGTGAATGTTATTATATGTGGTAGAAGAGTCGAAATGAACGTTCATTCATGTGATGAATTATTTTTTAATCAGTCAATAAAACAAGACATTTTTCCATTGCCTTAGACCTATGTTTGATACTACATTTTTGCACAAAAAATTACTAAAAAACCGAGGAATTTAATAAAAAATAAATTGTATTTAATCAACTTATCTCCAATTTCATTCCTGAAAATATTCAATTGTAGGACGTGATGAAAGGTACAGTAGTGTAATACAACGTAAACAATGTTTAAAGACAATGTTTCACATGAAGTACTACATAAATATCAATAATGTAATGAAATAAGTTAAAACTGCTTTATGATAAGTTTTCTTGAATTGTGTTGAATTCGGGTGATTAAAAAAATATTTTAAGAGTTTCTTATTGGAGCTTAATAGAGGTACACAATTTTTCACTCCAAGGGTTGTAAATTCAAGATGATGTTGGTAGGGAAAATGTAACACGTTACCAGTAATTTACCTTTTCCTCATAGGAACAGGATGATACAAATACAATAGCACTAATGTCTGACCACATACTTTAACTATCCCTCTCTACAATATGCATTCTAGTAACAACAAAAGACAATGTCCTCTGTAGTGAAAGGAATACTTGCACCACTTTTCTCGCTTGTACAACCACATAGAACTTTTACTACTAATTACGTCGCAAATACTTATGCTATACATCACTATCCCGTCTGATATATTTTACAATGGAGAGTACAAGTATGATCTTAACTCAAAATTTATTTTAACAAAGTAGTTACCTCTTTCCCTTTCACTGCTTTCACTTCATTTGGATTTAAAGATTCTTCACCATCACTAAAATATTACTAGAAATAAAAACAATATAATAAGTTAATAATACTTTTAAATGAGATAAATAAGAATATATGTTTGCATTTGAGGACTTTTTTAATGACACTTCAGGCCAGAGGTCCTATTCTGTAACTTCTTCAGTTTGTACCGAGGATTCGATTCCATCATTCGAAGAGGATTCGATTCGATTCGTTTCGTTCCGAGAAAACTACGGAAAGTTTCGGAATGTTCAAGACTGAAGGCGAGGCAACATCATATTTCTATTGAAGTGGGCATTTGTACAACTTGTGAAAACAGTAAGCCCAGTAAATGTCGGATTTATTTGCACAACTTCTGAGATTAGCGAACCCATTGCGGGCTTTAATTTAATGTAAGACATTTTAATAGATGGATTCCAAATATTACATTTACTTTGCGAAGTGCTCAGTAACTAAAATTCCACTTGAGTTTTTATGTCACTCCATACGGGTTTGTTTATCAAGTTTTCGAACTTAAGTTGATTTCAATCATTAAGGAATTTGCGTCAGATTCAATCCCATATAGTGTTCTTTCACTTTAAAATATTAATTTAAATATCACCATCCTCATTTACATTGTCATTTATATACATACAGCTCACATTGGCTTCCATCTCACCCTCCTAGCTCATTCACACGCGTAGCGACGTAATTACCAATTCAGTACGCTTTCGGGTTAAATCCCGCCTCAATAACTTTTTTTTTTCATCTTGCAAGTCGGTTGTAGTTCATGTAACTTGTGGAAATGATGAGCCCACTAAGTGGCAATAGTGAGCACCCCGTGGCACACCTGGACGCAATTATTTGTACTAATTGTGCCAATGGCGTTACTTACTCTGGCAGCTAGTCCCACCAGTCAGTGGTGCGCTCTGGACGCAGTTAGGGGCCGGTCGTCAGCTGAGCGAGTGGTGCTACCGATCCGTCAGCAACAAATTGAACTTGAACGAAAATGTGTCTTTTCCTGACTCTCCCTTCCACCCGTTCCCACGAAACATTTTTCGTTCGCTTTCTGCGAACGAGCGTCCTTTTAATGGCATTGCCCTCGCCAGCCCTCTGACCCTCCCAGGATATCTGAGCAGCCGTGTTCTTGGTCTGTTTAGAAAGATTTTCATGCCAGTTGTCAGATATTTATTTCGAATCGGGTCAGGACTTCTCGACTAAAATTTATTAACGTTAACTCAAATGTGAAAGTCATTTATCATTAAAATATTTTTAATTTGAATAATTGATATTTTTAATTCATAAATGAAATGTAAATTGATAATACTTTGTACCGATAAAAAACAGTTACAATCTGCGTAAGACCATTTGGGGAGGGGCACTAATTTACTCTGGAAACAGGCAAGGACTATCCCATTAATTCCGATTAAGGGGTCTGTCATTGGCGGATTTATCATTTCTGCTTCCCAAGGCAGGTAAAACCATGGGATGTTGTTAGCTACTTTTTACACGCTTTTATTTAACTTCATTTGTTAGTATACTTGGGTCAAATTTCGTAATTGAATTTTAAACCAGTTTCCCATAAGAGAATGAACTGAAATTTGGCACACATATGTAAACCCTCTGACAATGCAATATTATGATGTCTAGTTCAAATAAAAACCTTTAAAAAGGTTTTTTAATAACGATATGATTCCGAGATAACTCGCGGCGAATTATTTCCGGGAAGCTTCCCCTGAAATACAATCGGTCTCTCATACAAGTCAGTATAACGTATTGCATAACTTACGCCTTTCGTTTTAACTTCTTATCTTATCATTATGGTCGTTTCTCAAAAGATGTTTATGATATCGGTAGGTGTATCTCACGGATGCTGTATCATTTGTACTATTTATTTATATTAATACAAGTTTGTGTTTAAAAGATGTTTTGAGTATTACAAATAAACAAGAAAACTTTATTCTGACAAATAAAGAAACAAATTTTAATTCTAAAACGTATAAAATAAAATAATAAATAAAAAACCTTTTCAAAAACAAGATGTTATTTAAGCGATGTACTAAAACGAATAAAATTTATTAAAGTAATGCAATGTCAAATGCTAATTCCTCCATACATATTTCACATTAGTAGATCTTAATAAAAATAAACGTACTTACTATCTTTATCGCTGAAAATGATTTAATATTTTATGTTGAATTATTTGTTTTCCAAAAGCTTGTTGCGCGAATCGTAAATAAAATACATACTTCGGCAAGAACTTACTTACCAACCCGTCACTGTCCAATGAAATTAAATGGTATTTTTATGAATATTTCGCGAGACTAGCTTTTTAAAAACTAATAATTCAAAATAAAACATTTTCAGCGATAAAGATAGTATGTTATTTTTATTGGGATCTACTAATGTGATATAAGTATGGAGGTATTAGCATTTGACATTGGACTGTTTTAATAAAAACCTTAACGTATTTTATTTGTTTGAGTACATCTCTTAAATAAAAACTTGTTTTTAAAAAGGTTTTTTTATATTACTTTATTATACTTTCTACAGAATATCAGCTACTTTATGCTTAATAGGATTGAAAATTGTATTTACCAAATAGGAACTATAATAAAATCTTTAAATTACTCCGAATGTATTGTTAATGAATTCCAAATAATCATATACCTAAGAATTCGAGATTAATAATAACGAGATTTTAAAGAGACTGCCACCCCTAGGCGAGATTTAAAATCCGACGGAGAAAAACCCAGGCCAGATTTGGGCAACAGAGTTTATGTACACAATCGTACCAAGGTTGAGTACAGATAAAAAGAAGAGAACTGTTGAAGGAATAGTTGCAACTGTTCATAAGCATATTTTCTTATTCATTAAAAAAAAATTACTTTCAATTCCAATGCACTAATTATACTTAATGTTGGGTATTACTGCCTCTCTTTTCGTCTACATTGTCATTGATTTTACCTACGGAAAAATGTGGCGTAGGATCGCGGAACGCAATTTATCATCTCCTGGGGAAAAAAAATTGAACCCACAAAGTTCTTGGTTTTGTCAATACAAACAAATACAAATTAGTAGAACAAAGTCGTTGCACATATTTTCTCATATACGTTTCTCTATCTGCACTGTTGAGTGACTACAATAAGTTCTATAAAGCGTGCGGTCAATTATGGCATCGTTCTCTATATTTTGGTCGTCTTCATGTTACTCTATTCGAATTGTTTATTCAAGAAATCTTTTAACTATATTCGTCATAACATCGTCGTCGTTTTGACGATAACATCTCTGTCAAAATGTTGAAATTCTCCAAATTATTCATAGCTGATCCTCTTGCCCATTTTTTAACTTATGCATTGATCATGGATTTTTCCCTATTCAGTTGAAAAAGCCAGTGATCATACAAATTTACAAGAAAGGTGACTGTTAGGATATATCCAATTATAGACCTATATCTCTTTTATCTAACCTATCTAAAATATTTGAAAAATATATCAATAGAAAATTTCTACGGTATTTAAAATAAAAATATAATTTCTCCAAACCAGTACGGGTTTCAGAGTGGTAAAAGCTGTGATGATGCTCTTCTGCATGCAACATCACTCATCTACAACTATCTTGACACCTCTGAAAAACCTCTAGGTATCTTTCTTGACTTACAAAAAGCTTTTGATGTCGTCAACCATGAAATTTTGTTGGCGAAACTTGAGAGAATAGGTATAACAGGGAAGCTACATGAACTTTTTGTGAACTACCTACAAAATAGAATTTAAGTAACTAAGTTAGGCAATTCTTGCAGTGGAGACCTGAACATTACTTGTGGAGTGCCTCAAGGATCTATCCTGGGCCCCACCTTATTCCTAATTTACATTAATGATTTATGCAAGTTGAATCTTGATAGTCATTTGATATCTTTTGCAGATGACACCCTCCTGATATTGGCTAAAAACACATGGGATGAATCCTTTACTTGTGCTAACTACTGGCTCTCTAAAGTGTATGATTGGCTGCACTCAAATAAACTTATCTTAAATATTGATAAAACATGCTACATAGCTTTTGGGATACAAAATAGAAATAAGCCAAACAAGGATCTAATTATCAGTGTAAATAATGTAGCTATCATTAATAAGGACTGTGTATCTTATCTTGGACTCACAATTGACGAAAACCTTAGATGGGTTAAACACTTAGAAATACTAGCCAATAAACTTAAAAAACTATATCTATTTTTTATACACTGAGATGTGTCCTGGACAATGTACTTTTAAGAAAAGTTTACTTTGCTATTTTTCAGTCTCAACTACAATATGGTATTATTGGATGGGGTGGTGTACTAAATACACACCTAGTGCCTATTGAGACAATTCAAAAAAAAATCATAAAAATTATCCTTAAAATGCCGTTGTATAGTTCTACACAAGAAGCCTTCAAAAATTTCAATATACTAAATGTAAGGTTACTATTTGTCTTTAGACTCCTGCAACTAAAAAGAGATGATAGCATGAAGGTGCATGCAAAATATGACCTAAGAAGAAAGTTCATATCTGATTACAAAAATAAAATGATTGGGCAGAGACAGGCTCAGTATTTTTACAATACAATAAGATGAATTGTACCCTGTAACATTGAATTTTTACAGAAAAAAACGTATGGTAAACATAAGTTGAAGAAGCTCCTAACTGACAATCAATCTAAGATAATTACCATTTTCTGAATTATTAAAATCTAGAGAAATATTTAATAATTCATAATTTTTCAGACTGGTACTATAGATGTTCCATTCTGATTTTTGTATAGATGATTGTACAGGTATTTAATAATTAATTTTGCAATTCCTGGTAATAATAATTTTCATGATAATGAGGCATATTCCTCGAATCTAACTTCATGTAAAATGTAGGTAATATAATGTACAGTAGGTAAACGATCTCATTTGTCTCTTATTATCAGTTTACAGATCTCATGATATTGATTTCTCACAAAAATCTTTCACTTTTCTGCTTATAATATTTTTAGAAGATAGCTTATGGAATTACTTATTATATTGTCTGTTATCCTGTCTGTTTCATTGTATGTATTCTATAATTGTTTGATAAGTATTTGCATATCTGTTTGGTGCAATATCACTATTAATTTTAGCCATCATTAATATTACGAATGTGTATAAACTAAAAATCCCACACACAAGCTTTGCTTTAGTGGGGCTTACAATCATGTACCATATTGTGGCAGAACGAAATTTTTTTAAGATTGTTGGTAATGATTCATTAATTAATGAATTAATTAGGGAAGGCGCCTCGGCTAGCTCTATCTTAGGGGTCCACATGCACTCGGGTTCGTCATTATTTATCTGAAGGAAAAAGCCATACTGGTGTTCCACACACAGGAAAACGCTTTACGACTAATTAATTCATTAATTTTACTGAACATAAATCACATACAAACCATATATTATAAAAATACCCATGCATCCCCCAAAACACACGTTATTTCCCATCACATGAAATACAAGTTACACTGAATTTACTAGCCATTTAGGCTTCTCAACAAACATTCATATTAAACAATTTTAAAATAACAAACAAAATTGGCTTCATTGCTTTCCAAAGCATCAAATACAAGTTAACACTGAATTTACTGATAAATTAGGTCTCTTGAGAACATTTACATTAGACAGTTTACATTTACAATTAAAATCAACTTCATTCTTCTTTAAAAAATGGCCACTTTATGTTAATCAGAAAGTTCGGCAGTTCAGAAGTCTTGGCCCTCATCATCAACAAATACCCCACTTTTCTTCTCGTAATAGCGCCTTACGATACATGTTGGATGCCACCAAACTCGTAAAAATACCTCGTGCCGATGCTCGATCAAACACTGCAGTGGTGAGTGGAAGGTGCGACGACCCCACGGGAATCTGGCCTGGCCCCGTACTCAATTACGACTCCGGGTCGGTGATGTCACCAGCGATGGCTCGACTGGTGGTAGCTTCCTCCCTCAAGCTACGCGGTCTGGATGCCCTCAGGCGTAGCACGGACACGAATCATCATTGTCTGTATCCCGTACGAATTACGACGCGTCTTGGGTTTGAATTCCGCCACCGAAAATGTTCGCCAAAAACTTAACGACTTAGTTTGGAAAATAGCGACTCAGAGATCTCATCTGATGTTATGACTTAATCAGATAACTTTAATAGTAAAACTGAGTAGTGGCTCGGCTCAAGAAAAGTGTGTCACTCGCGAAAACACAACCAAGTGTCTGATCTCACGAAACATCACAGAAGTATCTGTTACTCGCGAAAAAAACAACTAAGAAGTGTCTGCGCTCCCGTAGCATCAAAGAAGCGTCTGACTACTCGCGAAAAAGACTACCAAAAGAGAGTGAAGAATGATTTCCCAATCCTTAAGTGGACTTTCTCCCCCTTACATCTCGTCTTCCACTTCCAAAATCCTCGATTTCAAATTTCACGTGATGGAGTTTCCCAATAGCGTCGCTACTCCCACTCCCACGCTTTGGTTCTGATTGGGAATTTTTGAGTGATATTCGTTTCTTATCCGCCAATCCTCGGGTGTGTTTTCGAATCGTCNACCTCGGGTGTTTTCGAATCGTCCTCAACTGCCGTTTCGTAACGTTTTTTCTCCAAGCAAGTCGCAGCTTGCTTGGTTCGTCGGCGAATCCCTTTAACAATCCCTTAATTTTATTACTGGGACGACTTGCCGAAACGCACCCTAGTCTGGCCGCGATTTCTATGGAATCATAAAACCTTTTGCCCACAGGTTCTCACACCACCGGGTGGGGGTCACCGTCCCTGCCAGATGTGGGTGTTTTCTTTGTTGCGATCTGCGTGTTGGTTTCTCACGCCCTCGCTCAACGGTGGGTTTTTAAATCCTGTGGAGTGAGGAGGCCCATTCCCCAACTCCGTCGCTCGTTTTCGATATTTAATTGTGAAATTAATCAAATCTTACAATATACATATACAATTTTTTTGTAATCCTTATTATTGATTGTGTATCTGAATTTGTGATTATTATTTACAAACAAATGATTGTAAAACAGAATGAAAGGAAAAATAAATAAATATGAGCCTCTGCAATTTGCTAATTTCTTCGTATGGGTTTTGGAGGAAGATAGCTAAGTAGGATAGGCATTCTATTTCAAATCTTAAATTAATTATTTATCACGATATTATTCATGCAAACCATTTCAAACAGGCAATCTAAAATCCTCATTTAATTTGTTTATTAAGTGAATAGAAATTTCTTTGCAAATTAAAAAAGTACATTTCCGTAAAGTAAAACTAAATCGGTTATACGGTCAATCATATAAGAAAAAGTAATAAAGTAAAAACTAAGTTTCGTTTTCGGACTCGGAAGTTATTTGAAAAAAAAAGAAACACTCTTTCGGAATCAGGGACCGCCAAAATGGAGGACACCTCCACTCCGGAGAGAACTCACGCTTACTCTACCATTGCCCTCTGCTTCGCTGGCGTTGCTTGGGTGTGATATGTCTAACGTCCAAGTTGGCGTCTAGACTGTTATGAGCCAACCCTGCTACTTTATTATGGGAATGAACAGTTGTTCGATTCCCATTGGTGGTTTCAAATAAGTAGAAACCGGATGGCTCATATCCTCTTGATAACGTCCTTTGCGCGTGACCGAGTGATGGTTTACCGGCAGATTAGCTCTATGTTTAATAAAGTTATTTGTGGCGCTGAGAAATCTCAACTTGCCATTCGTTATTGCATCCCGATTACTCGCAATCGTGACGGAGATGATAATTATACTTTATGACACACTTCAATTATTGGGATCGGAACAATACTTTACGTACAGAAAAGTTAAACAAAATCGTTGCGGCTATTTTTGAAAAATATTCAAAAATGTATTTCGACCCTCATGTGAAATACCCTTTGTATTAAAGTGAAAAAAATAAAGCACATGCATCGACAACAAAAACGTAAAACCCGAAATATGAAAATTGAATTAAATTTATTCATCCATTTCGTCAGAATAGCACAGACGGACTTTTTCGGAATCAAAGACCACCAAACCGGATCTTTCCGTCAAAATCTCGCTTTCGAATTTTTTCGCTATTACAATAATATTTATTCCAAATGTATATGAGAAAGTAACAATGACAATACAAATGATGGAGTTTGCACTTGAATAAAAATCCTCTAAAAAAAGAGACTCTAACTAGCAATGCTACTAGGTACCTCACATTATCCACCTGTCCCTTTACCCACTCCTACACCTCCTCCTCCCTCTGCTCCTACCTCATCATCATCTCCTCCTCCTATCTCCACATTTCTTCTCCTGTCCCCGTTCTTTCACCTACTGCTTCCTCATCTCCCACGTCCTCCTCTATTCCTCCATCCACATCTCCTGCCGCCCCTTAAGCCACTTAAACCCATGAAAAAACTGGTCATATGCGACAAGTCGGGGTGGGGCTAGTGCGCGTTAGGGCTTAAGAGGTGATCCCCGACCCGTATCCCACTCTCCTATTTGCTTATTCAGCGGTCTGCCCGGCATGAATTTTTACGATTTATTCACCAGTTTCGAATATGAATTGAAATTACTTCTCATCTTAAAATGCCAATAAAGTTTAAAAATTAATATTGTTATGATTTTGATTTTAACAAGGTCTACTTTTAAAAGTACATTTATTATTTAACTATTAAATATTCTTAACTTCCAGAAAAACCTCCATTTATCGAATCCCCTCCAAAAAAAATTCAATGACGCAGTTTGCTTCACGACCCCCCTCCCTTGTGGGCACCCCTGCATTCGTACTTAGTTCTGATTAGCTGAACGTAAGATGTTTGTAAGTTCATTGTAGACACTCGATCTCTGTCAGCCGTGCGTCCTACGTCCGCGTCTATTGAAAAAAGGGATTTTCAAAAAAATGGAGAAAAATATTTAAGTACTATTGCCATAAAAAAAGAAAATGATGGACAAAGTAAAATTTTTAATAGAGATCTAACTAAAAAGACGTATTGTGACAAGAATTGAAATGAAACGTTCTTTTGGAGAAAAAATTCTATACTTGTAATAAATTATGGAAATGTTTCAGTATATTAATTAGCTCATGAGTAATTCTAAGCTCTTTCTCCTTATGGAACCTGTATTGCGTCATATACATGCAAGTGACGGATGTTTATCGTGAAAACAGACGAGAACATTCCTTTCTTCTGCGCTCATCCGCTGGATATCCTCTGCAGAGGAAGTGCTGGTGTTATTCATAGCTTCCTTTGCTTCAAAGATAGATGTGTAATATTCTTTGTCATCGATCTTAAGTACTTCCATGAATGCTTCGAAAAATATACATCTCTTACGTCTACGTTACGTTTACGTCCATTGTAGGTCTGCCTTAAAGGCTGAGGTTAAGTTAAGACCTCAGTCACATATGTTTGTTCATATATAGATATATGACATACAAATATGAGAGTGCAATTCTGGCATATGGTCGTTCGTTGGTGCAGCTAGTATCTTGTTCGGATACGTAACTCGAAAGGCATTGCTCTGTTCCTGAATGTCAAAGTCAATGTGGTAGACGTATGTTCTTGTGTTCCAGAAATCCAAACGTGCGAAATGTGTGGAGAAATGCATGCAAGATCAATAATTTTGGAGGATTCCGAGATCTAAATTCCCAACCCTCGACAACGCTGACCTCTTTAGCATGGGGCACGTGTTCTCGTCAAATAACAAATAGTGACATAATAATAGCTTAGATAAGGTTTTCAAATTTTAAAAAATATTCCGTTATTTAATGTCTCATGTTTATGGGGCGAGGTTCAGAGAATGAGACCTGCTATTCCTCCTAACCGTTTTGGAAAGGGAGATGGGAAGGAAATGTTGCCAGGACACTTATGGTTCCGAACCGAAATTTGTCTGGAGTAAGTGAGGGAAACCCCAACTGAAAACCTCACCTAATTCGACCGAGCAGGGTTTGAACCCACGCTCCAAAGCTCAGCGGGATCGCTACAACTGTTCCACCGCCGTCGCTTGTCGTATAGGCTGTCGTTCGGATTTTTTGAAAAATTTCCGGGTCAGGCAATTGGTTTAAGTCGAACTTTTTGGAATGAAAACCATCTCGTATGTTATTAAGAAATGGAATTAATATCCGATTTCGAAAAAATATTCCGTTTACTAAAATAAATCAATAACAACACAAGGGCTTTAATGCTGAACCAAACGTTTTCCGTAGGTAAAAGCGATTTGTGTTTTTTTGCAAAGAATCCTTACATCAAAATTAATGTCAAACCTTTCAAATGTTTCAAAAACAAAAAATTAAACCCCTTTCAGGTTTTTTTGGAAAATTTCCATGTCAGGAAATTGTCTTATAAAATCGTCCATTGTTCATTCGAAGCTTCTCTTCGACTGTTGAGAATTGAGGACCATCACCGCATTGCGAGTTCGAAATAGGATCAGAATATGTATCTATCATTATTAGTGTATTGATCCATTTATCATGTTCCTATGTTATACTGTTCTACCATTTTTCTCATCCTTATGCAACCTTTCAGAAAGGGAAAACATACGTTTGAGAAGTAAGTACTGTTTTTAATTGACACGTAATATTGTGTATTTTATCACATGATTAATACAACGAAGTAAACTACGCTAATCTCGTAATCAAATACGTGGATGTAATTATCTCCAAATGGGAAAATATGGTACCTACTAGAAGGTTAAATTCTGTAATATAGAAACTGGAATATAAAGAAATACGAGGGCAAGTCAATACATAAGTCGCAAATGCCTGCTTCCGTTATACCGTTTTAAATTACGAGCGCACTTTTTGCCAGCAGATGCTAGCATATGCATGTGTGTCGTATAGGCTGCGTGACATCTTGTAGGCACACAGTCAGTCAGAAGAAGCCAGAGCACGATGGTGGTTGTGTTACATGAGTGTACACAAGAAGAACAGGGTGCAGATGTGCGTTTTTTGTGAACCAAAGGACTGTCCACAGAAGACGTGCATTGCGAAATGCACTCCGTGTATGATAACTGTTCCTCACGGGACGCTGAGTTTAATTAGTCTCAGAAGTTTCACAAGGGATGGCGAAGCATCAGAGATGGGAAGCGCCCTGCAACCAAAATACTTATTTGTCACCAGCTTTCAAGGACATGTACAGAGATAGGATAAGGGTGATAATGACCTAAATGAAATGAATGTCAGGACGTTTCTTTGATTATTATTGCCTCTATCCAATTTTGTGACGTATTTATTGACTTATCCATGTAATTTGTTGGACCTAAGGTCTAAAAATAGGGAGCAGTAGCCCCCTGCGAACAAAGCGAATTTACTCATAAAATTGGAAAGTGTTAGTGGTTAATTATAGCACTGAGTAAAACGGGGAAGGGGAAATCGCATAACATTACTTGGGTCCAGCAAACCTCCAAGCCTAAACACCCGTATATTTCTTCGAAATCAGCACCAGTGACCAGACAACCCACTGCTGCGCACTATAAGCGTTTTCGGTACCACGTTGACCAAGCATTGTTGAATGTCACCCTCACTTGAGTGCTAATAATTATTGTAAGCTTTCGAATTGGAATTCTTTTCTGGTAATATAACGTAGCTCATTATTTAATTGAAAATCTTTGCTTCATAGTTATCTCCATTTAGTTCCGTAAGTTAAAATTTAGTAGAATACTAATATTATGTGATTTAATAAATTTATTAGCCTGGTGAATGAGTACACTTACCTCATGCAGATGCCCGCGATACATGAACACTCTGTCAAGGTCGCTGTAATAAATGATCTATTTCGAAATCTCAACAATTTAAGTCATTTCAAAATTTCATTGCCCCATGTATTAACTTAGCTTTTTAGGGCTGAGCTAGAAAAGCGAACAGAACGCTGCTTGCAAGCATGTTAGCAGAGGGGTCCCGAGCGAGTGTCGATTTATGGTCACCTGATGAGTTTATTCTTAACTTTTACATCGTAGAAATTCTAATTGCGCAGTTTGGAGAAAAACAATACTTTTGGGTATCCCTAGAAAATAGGCGCGAGCTCTCAGCTAACCTACAGAATCAAAAAAGAATTGTTAAAACAAAAACACACGATCCGGTTACTTTCCCACCAGAAGCGACGAGGTAGGGATGAAATCGCGGTGAGGGTAGAACATGGAGGCGATGAGCGGAACGGGGAGATGTTCCTGGTCGAATTTTTAAAGAATTCAGACAGAACCATGGCGTAAAGTTCGGGACAGCCGGGTCACAGGTATTTTCATTCAGAAGGGGTGCTTTTCATTCAGAACTACCGTAGTTAACTATGGTAGACCCAATGTGCTTTTCGTTCAAACACAGTATATGACTAATTCTATACCTGGATTCGTTCACAGAACCATTCGAGAAGGCACAAAGACAATCAGAGGCACGAACCAAACTTAATTAGTGTGACCAGTGTGATCCGGACCCTATACTCTTTTTAAGTAGCAACCACAATCGCTTCAAGATAAAAATAAATACATTAGCAAATTGCCATTTCAATTCTGCCAATAATCACGTGGAGGAAATACGCTACTTAACATAAATTAATTACTTAAAATTCGTAAGGAAAGAAAGATACTTACTATTACTCCAGGCATAATTCTCAAGAACGCAGGAGAGGAAAAAACACAAGAAAAAAATGACTAAAGACACGAATTATCTCAAGAGTGGGCAAAAAAACATCCACGAGGAACTTTAACCACGACGACTCAACCAGGATTCAACTCAGACTCTCGTAGACTTAACTGACTACGATAAATAAAAGTACAAATACTAGTAATTCTACTAATACTACAAATTGTAATGATACTAATAATAATAGTACTAATAATAATAATTATTATTATTCTTACACAATAATTAATTGCGTATCATAACACTTAATAATAACGACAATAAATGTTATAATGTACTTAGTTTATTATCCCCCACGCGTTTATGCCTCACCACGCGTTACTACTGAGGTTTTCCAGTTACGCCAACTGCTGACTGTAGTCGACTAGTCAACTTTGCGAGCATTCCATTCATGAAAAAAATTCACTGTAGACAACTTCGCTAAGGAGAGTTGAGTGCATTCAGAATAATCGATAGTATCACAAAGACCCATAAGAATCGCGCTAGGCTGAGATTGAGTACAGTAAGAAGATTCGAATTACAAGAATCGCCAAGTAATTAATGGTTTATTAAGTATTTTGTAGCCGTGTACCTCACAAAAAGCATTTCAGTAACCCTACGCGCATGCGCGAACCCAGAGGTCGACTTCTGCACCACTTTTGCATTCCATTCGCGTTTCCGAGAGAAGTTAACTACGGTCACCCAAGAGTAGACGAGTCAACTTTTCTGGTTGTGACTGGAAAAAACCCATACGCTTCTATCACGCTCCCAGGCGTAGTACGAGATAGTCGACCATGGTTAACTATGACGCCGAATTTAAAGGCCGTGAAGGAATGTGTCGCTAACCTTGTGACACGTTGACCGCCGATCAGAGCGCGTTGCGCAGAGATAAAATTGTGGAGGCACGCCCGCGTCAGCCGCCGCAGCTGCCAGACTCGAACGAGGAAGGAAGGACTGCCACGCTCGCCCTAAACGAGGTCGAAGGAGACCGACCCATTAAAGAAAACGTTTGTTACCGTTGAATGGACTCATGTTATCAACGAATTTAGGGAAACTGTTCGCCGCGGAGTGAAGGCTGAGGTCGATTATTTCAATTGTATTCAGCTCAATTACTCGAGAAAACTTTCCTTGTATTGAAGCATAAGTAGTTTCCACAACCTATTAATCTGAAGAGTATTTACAAGGAAGTTTTGGTCAATTAATTAGAAACGACTCGCGCTAAGCGAATTACATTTTCAATTTTTGGGGATTTTGAAGATGAGTTCTGCAATTGGGTAATTATTTTTCTATTAAGTATTTTATTCTAAATGGTTGGGATGTAATTTGTTAGAATTAATTAAATCCGTTTATTTTAGTGCGGGGTTTAACGAGCGATTGTCCAAGTGGCAGACTTCTGAATTGTCCCTTCGAGCGTGAAGATTTGTGTATATTGATCGGATGACCCACTTTGCATTTGCCCCGGGGTCATCGACTACTATAGCCCTGTCAGTTTGTTCTGCGCAAGTTGCTGATATCTTCCAACGGTAGAAGTTAATCTGCATCGTAGCGACCACCACCCTATCTGGTTGTCCTTGCAGGAACGTGCAACAGTTCCCGAATGCAAGCAGAATCGATTCTTCGAATGCATAATCGAATGGATTCTCAGAAAGGCTAACTGGATACTATTTTGTTCTGGTTTCAGAGAAAAGGAAACTGTTCAAGAGAGGATCGACCATCTGATCCAGTTCATGCATTACGCCGCTGAAGAATCCATTACGAAAACATGTTTCCACCAAGACATGTGGAACGACACATGATCCCTGGACGAACGACACATGTCATTCCATTCGGATGAAGCGAACAGCATTGCAGAAATTTAAGGCTACTCCGTCTCTGGAAAGCCTAGCTGCATATCGGATTCCTAGAGCAAAAGCGCGTAAAACCATTAAAGAATCCAAGGCTACCGCCTGGAAAGTGCCTAATATTAAAAAACCAACTTCAAACGTTATCGAAACTCAACTATCAGGGTCAGATGGTCTCGTCCGTTGTCGGAGACGTGTTGTGGGAGTGTTTTTCGACATCGAAAAGGCGTACGATACTACTAGGCGTCGTGGAACCTTACAACTCTATTCCTGGTGTTTTCGAGGTTATCTTCCCCTGACGTTACTTTTTTGGATAAGCGCTCCTTCCGTTCCAGAATTAGAAGAGACACGTCGGATCTAGAACAGTGTCCCTCAAGGTTTAGTCCTGAATGTGACTTTATTTGCAGTGGCCCTTCACAACATAACATCAGCTGTGAGGAATCGTGTCGTCCAACATATTTGGGTCTATGCCATCTTTTGCTCATCGAAGTGTGTCACAGGTGCGGAACGACAAATCCAACTTGTTCATAAGAAATTGAATGAAAGGTCGAAGACAACTGTAAGACGATTGTACATCTTACCAATCTACGAGCTAAAGCATTTGAAGTGCCTGAGTAGCAGGGAATGGCGTGCTGATCGCTCCAGTTCTACCGAGCATTCATAAGATCCCGGCCCGATAATGACTGCGTCGTGTATAGCTCTGCTCGTGCAAAGTATTTCAAAAAGTTGGATAGTGTCCATCATCCAGGAATCCGACTAGAACCGGGAGCCTACCATAACATTCCCATTCCCAGTTTGTGGCGAGAGTTTTTCATCCTTTTTCTTCCGTCCATTTTTACAACAACAGGTTGAGAGCAACCAAACAAATTCGGAATAAATAAACTTTGTCAAAAAAGCAGTTGCAAACTGCATATGACCACGTGGGGGCAATAAACTAAGTTACTCTCCGGAAACAAGCAAGGACTATCCCATCAATTCCGATCAAGGGCCCATGGGCAGTGGCGGATTCAATATTTACAAAAGAAATTATATAATAAATACGTACTGTTATCCATTAATTATTGAAAATAAATTGTAGATATTGGTGCAGTAAAAATTCGACATTAATAAAACAAAAGTGTTAATGACATTCCCGCCCAAGGAAAATCCGCCACTACACGGAGAAAAACCGGAGTGAAACCCGGGCTAGGATGGGGTTACAGAGATAATGTACACAACCGAGCCACGGTTGCGTACAGTTAGAAACTAAAGTATTAAAAAAAGGAGCAAATTCAACAAACATGAGAAAGGAATTTAATCAGTATCTAAGAGTATTATAACAATGGCGTGATAAAGTATAAGAGATTTTAACACCACTCATATCATCCGCAGTTATGTGGGAAACAATATTTTTTTAGGAAATTGAAACTCATTACCTTCTTTTATTAAAACGTCCAAATTATTTCTCATAATAGAAACAATAACACAATAAAAAACTTTTAACCGTCGATTTAAAGAGATTCAATTTATTTATATCTTTTAGATTTTCGGGAAGGGAATTATACAAAATTATTCCTGAATGATAATTAAGGGCCTCATTGGCAAAGAGTTGTTGACACGCCATAACGGTGAACATTAGCCTTATTACTAGTGTTGTGTTCGTGAACTAGACTGCTTCTTCTAAAGCAGGAGTGGGGTGTTAATAGTTTTTTTCTTAACAAACACGAATACTTCATAAATGTGAATGCAAGGGAGAATATTTAATTATCTAAATAATGGTTTACATGAATTTCGGGGGTGAGATTTACATATAATCCGAATTATTCCCATTTGAATTCTGAAAGTTTGAATGCTGTGAGTGGATTGGCCCCAGAAGATGCCGTACCGTAATTGAGAATATACATATGCAAAGTACACGCAGCGAGAAACGTGTTGACTAACAATGTTGGTTAAAATTCGGAATGCATAGCGTATTTGGCATAGTTTGGAATTCAAATTATCAATAAGGCAATTCCATTTGAGGTTGTCCTGAATATAAAGTCCTAAAAATTTTGTTATCTTGACTGATTTTATTTGGGTTCCGTTTAGCGAAAGGGATGTAGGAGGAAAAATTTCGTTACACTATTGCGAAATGACGGGTACAGTTTTATCAGTATTAACGATTCGAATGAAATCAAGACAAGAGGTTAGATGAAACTTTTTTCGCATTGACATGTTTACATAGTAGATTTGTGTCACCAGCAAAGAGAACCATTTTGCTGTCGGACGTGGTGGATGACAAATCATTTACGTACAATAAAAAGAGTATAGGACCTAAAATTGAACATTGAGGAACTTCGTATGTGGCTTTGTTCTGAAAGGTAATATTGACATACTTAATTTTCAACATGGGAAATTTCAACTTGCTGATGCCTATCTTTTAAGTAGGAAATTAGCCACTGATGCGCTTTCACGAATGTCGTATGAGTGCAGTTTTGAGAGAAGAATTTCGTGATCGATTACATCGAATGCTTTCAAAAAATCAAGAAAAATACCTCGTGGATTACCTCCACGGTCAAGAGAATTAGTTACATCATTTACAAAGGAAAATATGGCGCTGTAAATTTAAAGGGATTTCCTGAAACCGTGCTGATCGTTTGAGAGAATATTATGCGATAAGAAATCTAAAAGTTCTGACATAAGAGTTCTTCTAGGATGATTGAGAAAGTCGGCAAAAGTAATATGGGTCAATAGTTTCCAACTTCACGTTTATTTCCTTTCTTATGTAATGGTTTAACTTTTTTAAATACATCAGGAAACACAACTTCTGATAAGGAGCTATTGAAAATATGAGTGAGTGGATTTAATATAACGTGAGGGATATTTTACTATAAATTCAGGTATATCATGTATCCCTGCTGAACATTTATTTTTTAAAGAACTGATGACACACATAATTTCACTAGAGTTAGTCTGGGAAGTGAACATAGAATGCGGTACGTGTGTTGATGTATTTGGTGGACATTAGTTTTGAGTTGCTGATTTCGATATTTTACCTATTTTTGAGAATTTAAGAATTAAAGAAATTTAGTATGTCCTTGGATTTGATACAATTTTGCCATCGTCTAGTAAGGAAATGTTTTCTTGACAATTTTCTGAAGGGGATGTGTGATTTTTTGTAATGTTCCATATGGTTTTAGTCCGGTTGTACGATTCTACTATCTGTCATTGTCCATTACTTTAGCTGCATAGACCACTTTTCTAAGAATTGATTTAAATTTACGGAAATAATCATGAAATTCGGGTGGTTGGTTATTGAATTTTGAAAGATAATATAAATGACGTTTGTTTTGGAAGAAATTAGGCGGTCGATTAACGCGGTTCCACACATTCGTTATTCGGCCAACTGCTTGAGGTACTTCCCGAATATTCGCCTATTGGCGAGCACACTGATCCACACAAGCAATTTGCCGAGCGCGTGCTCGCTCTGGGAACGACGAATATTCGTGTTAGTGATTAGAGGTTATAGTGAGAGAATCTGAAGTAATAACACGTTATGCTGCGTATGTAGTTGTGTCATGTGAAATGATAAGTGAAATAAATGGGTCTTATCTAATCTTAATTCAATCAATGAAATTAAATCATTAATAAGCAAAGTTTTTATTCCATATGGATTTAGCTATAGTAATCGGTATTCTCAATTATTTTTTTGGGGGGTGGAGGGGGGTTTAGGACTCGACAACTTCAGGGTCTATTATTATTCTCGAATTTAAGATCCTCATTATTATTATAGTTTTTATCCATTCTAAAATAATGAATATTGTATAACTATCTTATTTTGAGTCTCCAGAACATCGCACTCTTTATTTATTAAAATATTCATTACCTTTAAATGTTATATTTGTACTATTTATTATTATTATAGTATTTTTTATTTTCTCATTTTTTATTTCCTGAGCATTCCGTGTGTAGGAAATATGTTAATACTGTACTAAAAAATAGATAATACTAATAATGTCAATACACTTTCAATAATGTGAAACTTAAGGACGTTTAATAAAAAAGTAAACTAAAGTGAATAAAAATGTTGGTGGTTTAAGTCACTCGCCAAATAAACTTTATAGTCAAAACGGAGTTGCAAACTGCCTATGATCACGTTGGGGATAATACAAGAAGTAACTCCATCACTATTTTATTACTTCCAATTTCTCTTTTATCACTTCTAAAAACACATATTACTTTGTACGATAATGACAAAAATTGCAAATAATTTGTTTTTTCAGCGAGTACTTATTCGAAATAAATTGAAACCACAATAGGTTACTCGTATACCTGGTATAGAAGCACGAATGTGTGGACAGTACCATGAACAGATCACTCGCGAATATTCGACTTCCTTTGATGAGTCTCAAAAGACCGACACGCTGCGGGGAAGGGCGAGCACCGGTATTCGTGATGCGACGAATAGCGAGCAACCCATCCACACTAGTCGCTATTCTGCGAACATTTGCTCGCGGTGCGCCGAATAACGAATGTGTGGAGCCGCCTTTATCGTACAGTAACAAGATTGAAGGCACTGATTAGATTAATGAACCGATTCTTGGGATTGTGCGCGGAATCCGATTCACTGAGGAAATCGATATTGAAATCATCACAGATAATAGATTTCATATATTTCTGTGTTATACGTTTTAATACGATTTCGAAATTCAGAAAAAGTATTTGAAGATCCGATTGAGGTCTGTAAATACAGAAAACTGCAATACCTTTATCAGTCAAATGGACTGCAGAGTTCGAAAATACCAAGCAGAATTTCTTGTAACCCAAACAGTGGGGAGGATAAAATGTCATTTCTAACGTGGATATACTATAAGTCGCGATACTTTGCCTAAAATTATTCAATATGGCTGCCTTACACAAATTACCAACCTCTGAAACAAATCGTTGAAACTCACTCGCGTGCAGGTGACGGTCCACAATGTCATTCTCATCAGCTGATGTGAGGTTAAAGCGTCCCGCTACGTCTTTCACTTACGAGGCACGAGGTAAACCGAATTCGGGAAAACTGTTTTCAATAGAATGGACACTATTTAAAAAAAAACGTACTACTAAAAATGTACCCTGAATTTATTTTCAAGTTTTACTGATAACTAACAAAAAATTTAAATAAATAGAATTAATTAATAACACAATTGTTTAGGAAAGAATGTGGGACAATTAATTTTGATGGATTGAAGGATTGGACAATAAAATCTTAAGTGAAAATAGTTCTGAAGATTTATTCTACAATCCGGTAGCTGACAAACGCGTTGATAATGCTGTTGGATTCCCTGTGTGCAAACCGTGACCCTCGATCCTTCATGAAGACTGCGTTTAGTGGCCATCTATTAATTAAGTTCGCCATTAACAGATGCGTAATAGTCGCATTTCGTGATACGCTTTCTTGATTTGCTCTGATTCCCTGAATGCCCTTCAAGCAATCCAGACCATGTATCCAGCTGATAAGCTGATCCAGAACATTCAGGATATTATATCAACTGGTTGAGACTGGGTCGAGAAAGAAAAAAATTACACTATTCCATACTGCCGACGTTTCGAAGATTTATATTTTATTCTTCAGGGCTACACACAACGTCTTCAATTGGCCAATATTCTAATTTTCTAGCAATAAGTTAAACACAGTATAGAAAATTTAAAAAACACACTCACACAAAATTTGAAATTATCAGTCAAAAAATTCCATGAAAAAAATCTAAAAGTTATATCGGCAATATTAATAGCAAATGGTTTCCCCAAAGGATTGACAATAACATACTATGTAATAGAACCAATAAAACAGTTCTGAACTTGGATAATGATATGAATTACAAGCAATATGAATCCATGATTTATGTTCAAGGGTTATCGGAAGCTCTGCGTAGACTAATAAGTTGAGTGATGCTATAACCAATCCTTAGGAGGGCGGGGAAACAGGAAACTGAATGCGCATTTGTAAGCGACGAAAGGTTCAAGGAATGTAGAAAACTGGACAGCGGGGGTGGGGGGACCTGTCCATCAGTCAGTCAATAAACTGTACCTGAGGGGCGGATGAGATGCGGAAACGTCTAGAAGGCGTCATTGTAAGCGACGCAAGGTTTTGAACTAGGTAGACACCTGCATTATGGGGCTGAACCCGTCCGCGTGGATAGCCAGAGGACGGGACAACGGAGGCGGCGACACCAAGAAGCGCCCCCCTCCCTAACCAATAACAGACCCGGAAGACAGCGTACGAGAGCGATTCGGCTCCCTACTACGAGATGCAGGAATGGGGTAGTGGACACATCTACTGTCGCTGGGAAGTATCTCTTTCCAAAGAGACTTGGGATAACTAACTAGTCTTCAATGTACAAACAGTTGTGTGTGTTTGTATAAATAGTCATTGTTTTATTGCTTCAAGTAAATAGTAATCGTTTTCTTGAAACAGGCAATAGAGTAAGAGGGTGGTGACCTTGGAACCAGGTAAATATGTTACACCCCACAAAGATCTTTAATTGTTCATTTTTAACTATCAATAAATTGTTGGCGATTCTAAAATTAGTTATAGAATAAAATTTAGTAAAATTTTAAAACACTGTAAATTACTTCAATATTATCTTATTTAGTCATAAATAATTTTCATGTTTACTTTTCGAGCCACTAATTGTGATGGGTATAATGTTTTAAAAAATGAAATATTTTTTGTATATTTATTTACTACATAGACCTACAGAGTGGAACAAAGGAGAGGAGGGGTAAGGGACCCCTAAATTTAAAATCAGCACCAGACTCCCTAAATCCTCTGTGGCCCTGACTATGCCATGTTTACCAGCTTACTTTATGTACTTTTTTGGACATAGAGGTGTGTAAAGTTAAAAAAACATTAACTTTCATCATTAAACATTCATTTATGATAAAAACTATGTGTATTTATGCTGTTGGAGCAAAAGGGCTAGTACTCTCCAAGGGTTCTAGTCCATGACGCACAACAGCCTGTAAGAACAAGGCACATGAGCTGACTTTAAAGAAAATTTTATATATATATATATATATTTGTGAGATTTGAATAATTCGCTAATTAATTAACAAATTTAATCATTCTGTTGCGGAATTTTGACGGTCGAAGAATAAAAATTTGAACGGAGGACGGTTGGGAACGACAACCGTGGTCGCGAACGGTCGGTGGCTCAGGCGGCGTCGGCGGTAGTCTCTTTGACATCAATTACAATTTATGGTCCTTTAGAAATCGAAGCGAGCAAAAGGACGGGGGAGGAGGTCCCACCCATCCTAAGGAACACCATGTGGTCGCCGGGCGAGAACATGCCCGAACTTGTTCGAAAGAACGTTGGAAATTTAAACGTTTTTTGAGAATCTTCTAGAAAGCCCTTTAAACGTTCCAATGAGAACCAAGGCTTAAGAGGGGGAAATCATTTTCGTATTGGGATCTTTCGGCCACGTGACATTCAAAATTTTTGGGAAAAAGAAGGGATGAAGCCCATTTAAAGAAGACAGAGATTTTTCGTCCTCACTAGCTCACTTATTCGTCCTCACTAACTCACTTATTCGTTTCTCAGATCACGCAATTTTTCGGTGGAGTTGACGTAGTTCGCTCATTCGTTTCTGACATCGAAGTTTTAGCTCATGTCGCTTATATCAAGCAGATCTAGATTTTTCGGATGTAGTTCGACCGTTCTCAGATATTTCTGTCATTGAAGTTCTCATATCGCGCAGATCTCACAGCTAGTAGATATTTCTGATATCTCTCAGATCACGCAATTTTTCGGTGGAGTTGACGTAGTTCGCTCACATCCAAGATAACTTAGATTCTTTTGGCGATGTGCAAATGCTCAGGCGTCAAATAACAAACATTTCGCATATCGAACGAGATTGTTGGACGAGCTCAGGCGGTAGCGTCCTCGCATCAAAGTTCGCTCAAAAGTTGACGCTGCTGACGCATCCATTTTGGAGGCTGTTAGCGGAAAGCTGACGGCTCTCGCGAACTATTGAGGGCTGATCTCCGGGAGGACCTCTTGGCGGCGGTCGCTGGCATTTTGAAGGTATGGTGCGGCTGGCGGTGATTGTATCACACGACCCCGTATTTTGCGCTTGCGCGTCCTGGCAAGGATAAAGTAAAAGTGGCACGAACTTTAAAGAACTTAGTGCCCAGAGTGACTGAAACTTTAGATGAATCCTGCCACGAATAGAGTCAGTGTTTGGTTTGATTAAGAACAATTAAAGAGTATTGTTAATTAAGTTAAATTCAGTGTTATTTGAGTATCTGTTTGTGTTGTCTTTTGGGGGGAATTTCTTATTGTTTTAGTAATAATCATGTCACTTTGGCATTGATATAATAGGTCAATGGTTTCAATTTGTGTTGTGTCTTTTTTTTTGGGGAATTTCTAATTGTGTTTTAATAAGAAGAATGTCACTTTGGCATTGAAGGGACTGGTCAAGAACGAAGATTTATTTGTTGTATCTTTTGGGGGTGATTTGTTTGAGTGAGGAATGTCTCCAGTCATTAAAATAGCTTTATTAATGGATTTATTTGCCTTGCGTTTTCCTTAATTGGAACCTTTGCATGGTCCTTTTTCCTTCAGATACAAATCGAACCCTTTTTAGTATTGTGGA
>NNCF01126105.1:189077-228550 GCA_002313205.1 Laupala kohalensis
TATATATATATATATATATATATATATATATATATATATATATATATATATATATATATATATATATATATATATATCTTCCGTGTACCATACACATGGAAAAGATATGTGACAACTTTCAGTCAGGTGTAAACGGTGACAAGCCGGAAATCAAACCCGGGACTCCTGCATTGATCGCAGGTGTAGTGGTTAACAGCCCTGCGATCAATACAGGAGTCCGTGGTTCAATTCCTGGCTTGTCACCATTTTCCCTTGATCTATAATTATAATAATAATAAATTTATTGTCAAAATACAGTACAAACTGCGTATGACCACGTGGAGGATAATAAACTAATATACTCTCCGGAAGCAAGCAAGGGACCATCCCATCAATTCCGATCAAGAGCCCTAAGGCAGAGGCGGATTCAAATTTTTTTTGCATAAGTTCCTAGATAAGATAAAAAGTTAGCTGCGAGTTATAATACATATATAATGTCAATATGTTTGTAATTTAACGCAAATATGTTTGTAAATTTACATGTTCAAGTTATTATCGAACTATAGATTATATAGATCTAAAGTTGTCAGTTCTCGAAAGAGTTTGCAAACATACTGGTCTGCTAAGATGCCTCCAAGAAAATTCTGTTTACATCTTGGGCATTCATATTGACCATATTTAAGATCACAATCCATTCAAAATGAAGATACGTTAATACATTCTGACTGAGTTTGAAAATTTGTACTATACTTTTGAAGTATTAATACATCAAAATAATGACTCCTATCCAGCAGTTTAAAATGTAAATTTTTCTCCAAACCAGTAGGTTACTTGTACGCACTTTTTATCAATATGGGTTGCATCATGCTAAGTATGTATACCAATCATTGTTCAATTGAGTTTACTAGCTATAAGAATTTCTTTACTCACTTTTTAAATCTTCCTTCTTGTCTGCTCAATGAAGACATTTCTTACCAAATGGCTATTAATTCTGTTAAAACTAGAAATTTTTCTCTCAGAACAAAGATTCTTCCTATGTATGATTTTACATGACTAGTGTTGCAAGTGGTACTAGCAGTTGTTGGTAAAAGATTATTCAGAGGATTCTCTAAACATTTCAAGCGGAATGTAGGGAATTAATAAATCACACTAGACATAAATACCACAATAATCGCACCTTCCACCATAAGTTTTGAGATATGTTTCTCTCTCATTGACTCCAAATTATAGGAAGCAAAATGACAAATTCAAGTTTTATTTATTAAAAAATAATTAAAAATAACTTAATTATACATAATCTAGCAATCTAATATGTACAATATTTACAATTATAAATTACAATTTAAAGTGTTCTAATTCATACTAAGTACTACATTAGATGAAAAATTGAAATTAAGAACCCCATGAAAATCACAATTACTAGTCAGGTACTCATGGATGGATGACATACTCTACTTAAAGGCACATATATTTTAGATAGCACGTTTTAATAAATAAGCATGCTATAATAAATAAGACTTGACCAAAATCAACAAAATTCTTCCAATGAAGCTGATAATACTTTAAAAATCCAAACAGTTAAGTATTGTCAGGAGGCTGAAAAGATCACAAATCATACATGTTACACCAGTTTTCTTAACATTCTACCCATTCATGAAAATTTTATCAGAGTACTCACCTAAAAAGATTTAAGTTAAATGAAATATGATTTGCCAGTGTAATCTTTTTTGTCATGCTTTTGTACTATTTGTGAAAAGGATAAATTAAATATTGTTCTTTTAGTCAAAAGTTACAGAATAGTTTCCTCTGGATCAGGATTTTTAGTAGGAGTTCTGCAGAAAGGACAATGACCTTTCTGCAAAACTTGAACTTCAAAGTCATCAACATGGAAAACCTGCAATATAATTGAGAAAGATAGAATAAAGCTTGAGGTAGAGAGTTTAAAGAATAATTTTACAACATTCACATCCCAGAAGGACATCACAGCAACTGCTTTTGGGTAAAAATATGAAAATAGAGCACGAATAAAAAATTAATTCTTGTGGATGGCAATTTAGAACATATTTTTCTATTCTACAATTTTTTAAAAGCAAATTATGCCTCATTTGTTACACACCAAGTGTCCTAAAATTATGAATGCTATGTTTACAGCTATTCCAACCATGAGAGACAATAAATTATCTTAGAAGCTTCAGACCTGTTTTTACTAACACAAACATTGAATATACAATAAAATATTAATAGTGTTGTTGGCCATATACCCCACAAAATCTGCCAAGAAAAGGAATATTATAAGCACATGGCTAGTTTTGGAAACAAGGGCACCCGTCATCAACTCCTGCTGGCTGATCTTCCTGTTTTCTACGATGGCAAACGGATGTAAACATTTTGAAATTATACCATTCTCAGATGGAACCTCAAAGTTCTACATTCTTGAAGAAGCAAATAAATATTTGTTCCCAAAATTAATAAGGACCGGTAACATGATTAATTAAAATCACTTCATTCACATGTTTTCTTTTTATTCCAAAAATGTGCAACAACTGCAATTTTTCACTGTGTCCAAATTGAATGTTCCTTCAATGTTCCTTTCATCTTATTTCAATGTTTCTTTTAGTATGCCTAATTTTACTGCAATCTTTACAGTTTATTTTTCGGATGCTTGATCAATTTTAAAAGGTAATTTAAAAAAAAGTTTTAATTAATGATTTTATATTTAATGTATTTTGTGTTGCTAAAAAATGTTAACATAAAAAAACTCAAAATTGTTGATAGAAGGTAAATTTTCTGAAAATTCCCCCTTCTTTACCATTTTTAAGTGTTTACTTTTGGAACCATTTTTAGTCTCCCAAATTTCTTAACAGGATTCATTATTTTCAGTGATGTTGACAGCTCAAAATTGTATTTCAAATCCTTTTATGGGATAATTACAAATGTGTACAAGAAGCTATTACCAGTAATAATTAATGTAAACAAATTCCTTAATGTACTTGTCTATATGAGTATCCTTTCTATAAATTCCAAACCTATATTATAAAGTCAAAAATTAAAAAAAAATAAAAATTTCAAAATGAATTGTACTGCTTGTTCTAGAATTTTGACTATCATATTTACCTGAATATAGCCCTGCCCCATTATTCTAGGAAGTAAAAATTAGAAGAAGAAAATGAAGTTGAGAAAGTTTTTCTCAAGGGGAATGCTCATTCAAAATTCCATGTGAAATGGTTGGCTCTGTTAAGTATAATCATAAGGATTTTAAAATGAATAGCTAAATGGTGCAGTTCAACTCCTCCTGTTGTCATGGCCAGATACACATGGTCTTCGGCTCATTTCAAATTCTTGTGCCACTGCTTTATTTCCATGTGTCTAAGCATAATTTAGAACATGCAGGTTGAATTTAGCGTTGAAGCATCTTCGATCACCCATCTTTAGTTGTGTCAAAGAAGATCCCCGTCTCTCGACAGAATCATGTCTCCCAACAGAAAACGGACCATTGTTCAGTTTCCATTTCGAATGAGCGTCAAAAAATTGATCGATGTTCTTTGTGTTACATCACATTAAGCTGTTCACTTCACTCATTTCACCCATGAAACTGAATGAACAGTTTTCCCATCCTAAACTCCAAATATAGTCCCCCAATGGATTTTAGACAATGTTTACAAAAAAGGCGGGGAACTATATTCGGGTAATATGATAATTTTTAGGGAATCTTTGACAGGTATTTTTTTAACAACTTACAAAATGTCATCCACATTATGGAAATAAATTTTGTACATCCAAAGAAGAAATTTAGTGATATGAATTTCAAATGTGCTCAAAAACATCAAACAAGAAAAGGGATATTGGATTTTCTATTTCTAGTCCAAATTGATTGATATACAACAATTAATTTACCTTATTACATGCTAAACATAACGTTATTTGTAACTCTGGTAAAATATTCCTATAATATTGATATTTTAAGGGAGATGGCCACTTGCAAACAAGTACACTACTAGGCTCCATTGCTTGGAGGGTGGCACGGTTGACTATGACAGGAACAAAATCACCATTATCACTCTGAAATAGAGAAAAATTCTAAAGTACAACAGGAGAATTGATAATAGCAATTTTAAATACATGTTTTGAAAAATTTATCTGTAGACATAAAAAGATGCCTCAATAAAAGAGAAATGTTACATGTGCATTGTCAACTTTTATTAGCATTTTATTTCCAATTTTATTTTTCATCATTTGAGGAATGTATCACTCTTGGTTCCTAACATCCACTGAGTGGGAGACTCTGCTTGACAAATTGGATGAGGTTTTCAGCCCTTTCCCACTCCAGACTAATGCCTATTCAATTTATTGAAATCCCCAGCAACCTAACATCTCCCAACCCCAATTCCTTTACCCAAAAAATTTAGTTCAGAGGAAAAGTAGGCCACATCATCTGAACCTGGCCACCTCAAAATAAATAAGTATTCACAAAAACAACACACAAACAAAAGAAAATGATGTTGAATATTAAAACTGGTACAGAGTGTTTTCATTAGACAAAATTATAAGGAATAGAAACAGGAATCAGGTATTGGTTTTAGAAACTGAGATTAAGGTTTAGGGTTTAATTATGATATTTTCTCAGTGAATTAATAAAATTTACGAAACACAAAAAAAGAGTTATTTTTATAAAGAATCAACATACACATACATATAGCAACCATAACTAGGTTTTCAAATGTATGACTTCTCTCTCTAAAGTACAGCTGCATGAATACAACACAAGTTATTTATTTGTTTATTGATCAATGCCTTATGCATTAATTCATTGAAACAATGTGGCGAGGTTAAGACCATCAGTTCTGCTTTTGGAGAGAAAGATTTTGGACAAGAGAGGTTGCTCGAGATTGAAAATGTACGAAATTGACATTTGCCTAGACTACCTCTAGTAGGAACGGAAAATTAAACATCAAAACCTCACCTGATACCAGATCTCTGGAGCATCAAACCTATGCTCTTGCACTCAGTTCAACAATGCTATTGGTTACTGTGAGAATTTGATTAGTATCAAAATAATTTTATATACACATTTGAAGTAATTTATTCACTGAAGTACTTCCAAAGAAATAAAATAATATAGAATCTTTTCAAGAGAAACAAAATTTTCAAAACATTTATGCATAAGTAAAATTTAACTCTACCTCCATATTCATAAGCCTCGCAGTGAATGGATCATCAACAGTAGGTGAATCGTTAAACTGCAGTGTTTGAAAATTTTCATCCGCCTTCTCTGACCATTGATCCCCTTCAGTAGGTACAGGGGCCTCAATTAATCGTACTGCTTCAACATCTGATATACCTGGTTCTAATTGGAATTCTACTAAAGGTAAAATTTCTGAAATTGAATAATACACTTCAATTAATCACAGGCAACAACAAAAACAATAATACTATATCACAGTATTCAATACTTTTATGACACCTACATCTTTGTTCCAATGTGAAGCAAAGAGGGAAGAAATACATCTCCTATGAATTTTAGAATCATTTATTTTCACTTACCAAAGGAAACAAAAGAAAACACAAAAGGTTGCCCACAATTTGTGCATGCATTTACAGATGTGGTGAGCAAAGGATTGTAAGTAGAACAACGATAGCACATTGGTAGCAGTTCTTCATTATCATGATATGGTTTGCCTCTAACCATTAACACAGAAAGGTCCACATATTCCTGTAAAAGGGGAATGTTCACAGAGTAGAAGAAACAACAGGTGAAAATATCACTCATTCGCTGATACAAAAATGTGAACAAGTAACTTTAGCAGAAGAATATACTTCACCAGTGGCAGATTCGAGGGGGAGCTCAGGGGGCTGATGCCCCTTCCAGAAGAGATAGAAATAGTAATAATAAAAGGAAGTTTATCTCTAATTTATTATTATTATTACTTTAAAAAATACAGTATGCCCGTTGAAAGTAGTGTCTAAAGTAAGAAATTGACTAAACACATGAATTATATCAAAAGAGTAATTTTTAAGGGATATTTATGAGAGCTGTAATTTATGTTAATGTGTTATTTATGGATAGAAATATCTTAAATTGCAATTTCTAGAAGTTAATATAACAAAATTCCGGTGGAGGGTCCCACACACAATAGTTTTTATTATCATGGGCCCCTCCCAAAATCAAATCCTGGATCTGCCCCTGTACGTCACAAATCAAATTCACCAATGTAGTACACAAATAGACTGAATTCTCTACAATTCAGGAAATAGAAAATGGGGCCACCATGATTAAATATGGTAGAATAAAGCAGAAGTATAAACAAGGCAATATTAATGGTTAATAATGACTCGTAGTAATTGTCTAGTTATGTTTCAATTGGCTTCACATATTACACACACTTTTTAACACAATTGAAAATAAATGGAAAATGGTTTTCTGTTGGCCGTTAGAAAGGACTAACACTATTCATCTAATTTAAATTTCAACCAAATAATGTTATGTACGTAAGTCAATCATAAAATAATTTATAATACATATCAGTTATAATGTCATTACTTCACCACTCAAAATTAATCATTATCATAAAATGAATTGAAAATAATAAACTGATAAATACCTGAAACCTGGGAGGAATATGGAGGGACTGCATTCTATCCAATACCTGTCTTGCAAGTTTATATGCACCTAGATTCCGTGCTTGTTTAGCCAAAGAATATAAAACAGCACTTTGAAAATCATTAAAGATCAAATCTCACAAAATACCAATAATATTAAAAAACAAAAATTAATCATAAAAAATTATTAAAGCAATGTCAAAAAAATGAAGATATCATCATCAGGTTTTCTCTTGACATAGAATACTAAGAAAATATTTATAATTCAAAATCACACAAGGTAAGCTAATTATCAACCATTACAACACTGAAAGGGGTAAAAACATAAAGCATTGATAACTAAGACAATGAAGTTCTAGAATGACACAAGTTTGAATCATTATTAATACAAACATTAATAATAGGGTACATATTATACTCCACTAAAAATTATGTTTCCAGAGAGTCTACCATCGTCTTCCATCAACCTTGCCGGGGTAATACTAATCACTAAAGTACAAAATTTTTAGTGACTTTGTATACATAATGTCTTATCACACAGGTGTCCCACATATTATAGACCCTTGATGAACAAATAATTTTTGGCAATGCCATAATAAAATCCGTTCTATATACACGACAGTAAAACTATAATTACATTTCTATCTAGACTACTTTTCACATAATAGTTAAACTATTATCATAAAATTAAATTGTTTTAGAGATATGAAGAACATTAAAGTCACTCACAATTTCTAAAAAAACAATGAGTGACATTTATGTGTTTTTTTCTATTTTATCAATATCTCTAAAACATTTTAATTTATAGAAGACAGTAAAGTCACTTTATTTTCAAGATTTCCACAATATTAATACGAAATGGTACAGACAAAAAAATTAAGATCTAGAAAGTAGTTTGTATATATTTCAGTACTTTACTGTTAGGAAAATCTAAATCATATTTAAATTTTAGTGCCATAAGCAGAGGTATTGTTTCGTGGTGTCCTCTGGTACAGAGGCACGCACTTTGGGGACCACTGCCTAATTGTAAATTACGGTACTAAGATTTTATATACACTAATGATTTCTGAATGTTTGTTCCATACAAAAAAAAAAAAAAAAAATTCAAAGGATACAATTGAGATACTCCACGAGGTTGTACATCCTTAATTTCATGTAAGAGAAATCTTGAAATGTTGAAAAGACCCTCTGGCATGTATGATGTAAAAGGCTCATCCTTAACATAAAGAAGATTTTAGTACAAAAAGAGACATAAGACAATTATTCCACCATTTACAAATTAAAACTAAAAAGGAAATATACTCAATACAAAAATTTTAATAAACAAATTAAATTCACTTAAGGTATTATGAGTGTCAGAGTGACTAGGCTTAAGTACCCCCAAAATGTTTTAAATTATAGTTTGAACCATTCTCATACCCTTACGGCGCAAAATTTTGAATTATTTGACTTTAAATTACTATGGACTTATACGGAGAAACTTTTGTAGGTTCATGTTTTTTTGATATTCAGGCAAACGTACCGGCTTAACACAGAAAAAAAAACCCTACTAAAACATGACAAATGAAAATAGGAATAGCATTTTCAAGAATAATTCAACAAAAACTGTGGAAAATACTGTTCTGACAGAAATGGCAGCCGCATCACGTGACTGAAGACATGCAATCCTTGTCACAGAAGGAGTCAAATGACAGTCTAAATTAATTATCAAGTTTTAAAATAACAAAATAATTGTTCTCATCCAATATAAAAAAATTAGTAGAATGAATTATTAATTAATAAGAACTACTATTGTGAATATTTCCAATTTTTGCCAATAGTTGGCAACTTGACTTCAGTCAATGCACACATAATACCTTAAGATTAATCAATAAATTACTAAATAAATTTAATGTTGTACTAACCAGATACCGTTGTATAGTATCATAAGCATAATAAATAGAAGCATACTTTTCATGCTTATAAAATTTATTGATCATTTCTTCTTGTTTATCTCCACTGAAAGATTATAAAACTGAACATTAAAAGAAGAAAACAATGGAACATTATAATTGTAATTCCCTAAGAAGATATAAAAATTGATATTATCAATTCTTTTTCATAACATAACTAGGTTTTATTTCAGAGCATCAATCACATACAAGAGTGAATATTTATCAAATTTGCAATTGTTTTTCTAGCAAAATAAAATACAAACAGAAGTGAAATTTATCTTTTTAATATACTTTAAGGATTTTAGAAGTTATGCTAATAAGATTTGTATCAATTATAGGATAAAAGTCCAACAACAATAATATAAAAATAAACCAACTTTTGACTAGCAATATCCAAACACTGTCTAGCTAGAATCCAATAGTAGTAACTAGCATCCTGGAAACGTGACTCATTCACAGCATTCAATGTAAGTTCCTGAAGAACATTAAATGCATCTTCTGGGCGACCTGCTTTGTGGAAAGCTAAAACCAAAAACAGATTTTGAGTTTTAGATGGACTTCTTGACAGTGAGTCTCTAAAGTAATTAAATAAATGACTAATTTAATACACCAAAATTTATCAAAATTCCTGTGCCTCTTCATTTAATTTCTAATAATTAGCTCTTCACGACATACTTTAAATTACTAAACAAGTACTTTTATACCATTATTAAACAAATAAAAATGCAATAACGATCTGTTTAGACGAACCTTTCTGTGCATCAACAAATTTATCATTTTCAGCTAACCATTTGGCATATGGTACATATACTAAATCTTTATTCTCAGGATGTTTTTCTGCTAGAGAAAAGGCTTCTTTCCATTCTTTGGCATCAACATACAGCAAAACAACACTACGTTCATCTCCCAATTTTCTGTACATTTCAGTAGCATATGTTAATTGCCCAAGACGCCTCAAATGACTGGCAATTAATGCAATAGAATCATGATCAGCTTTGTCAATTCTTCGACCAACATCAACCAATCTATAAAGGAATAGATCTTATATGAATTATACAAGTTAACACACACAAAATATAATATGCAACAGAACAGCATTAAGTACAATATGATTAATTGGAGAAGTAAAAGAATTCATAATCCAAGTAACCATAAAAAATTCAGAGGAAACCAACTTTTCTACCCAGCCATTTTCTCCAATTATTTCAACAGCCTTCTGAATGTCACCAGATGATAAATATAGTTCAGCAGCAGCTCGGGGTTCATTGTTATTTTTAGCCCAATCTGCTTTCTTCCTTATAATAGTTTTCCTATCAATATTATCAACTGAACCCAAAAACTCCTGAAATACAACAGGAGAGAAAATTCATTTAATATGTCTCACTTTTTTAAAATCTGAGTACACAGAGTTTGATAGCACAGAGAAGAATGGTTTGCTTCTACTAATAAATAAACTTGTTCTTGGTAGCAGTAGAAAACACTAATTCGGTATATTACACACATTAAAAAAAAGGGATATCAATGATAAAAATAGTTTCAAAATTTAACATAATTCAGTGACTCCCTGAGTAAGGAAGTATGTATCATATCAATGCTAAATTAATAGTAAAATAAAATACTATATTATGTAAAGAGTAAAACAATATTGTGGAAATGTTCTTAAACATTCTATACAACTTTATAAATATTATTAACAACCAATTTTTTTTCTAGAAGATTAGAAGTACACACAAAACAAAACAAAAGAAATGATATAACAACCTTCTGTGTAAAAAGAAAAAGTTTTTTACAATCTACACTTAAGACAGGTTTACGTGGGTAGTGTACTGGGGCGATTACTGGGTAAAGTAGAATTACAATACCCATAAACACTGAATGTAGTGTGAAATAGCAGCAAGTAGAGTTACTAACATGTAACTGGGCAAAGTAACTACTCCAATACCCCAACCCTCGTCAAAATTCTCACTCGTTTATGAACTCTACCAGAGTTAACATTTTCACTGTCTTCTTGTTAGCACAGTAGAGTACAAAGCTTGTATTCTTTGCTGAATGACCCGGATCTATTCTGTTTAATATGAAATAGACAGAAGAAGAAATGTTAAGATTTGTGGAGTTGTACCCCGAATCTGACTGACTGTGGAATTAAAATATATTAATGAGACAGAATCTAGGGGGGGAAAAATTCATTCTTTCAATTTCTGAAACTACTACAACACAACAAATAAGCGTAATTAATATCTTTCTAAACAAATATTCATTTTTGTACCCTAAACAACACACGTGAATAGTTAGTTGATATTTGGTATAATGTATGATGCTTCAATTCATCACTGAGTGTCAATCGATGCCTCATCACTCTACTGTGTGTAAATGGCTACTGCTCTTTATTGGTGTAGTGGACAGGAGAGTGCACTCTACTCACTACTCTACTATCCCCACAACAATTTTGTGTAAACTTTAGGTATTTAACAACCAGTTTAGCAAAAATAAAGAAATTTGTCCCATCGATACAGCTTAGATCCCAATCTCATGGGTTACATAGTAACATCTACAGGGTAAAGATTTTGTTAAAAATAAAGGACAATAGCTAAAAATTTACAATATTTCCTTGTATACCTGAGCCAAGTCAAACATTCGTAAATCCATGTACATATTCAAGGCCTTTTGCTCTTGTCCAACTCGTTGGTATAGCCTTGCAGCTTCCTTGAACTTACACCTGTATGCTAAAATGTCTGCAAGAAATATTTCTTCTTCTTTCTCACCTCTGCGTTTCCTTTCCTTAACATAATAGGGGCAGAATAAAACACTTAGAACCACAATTCTCGTTTTGAACATAATGATATACTACTTACAGAATAAAATATGTTCAAACTTACCTCAAAATCTAAAATTAGTTCAACATATTGAATGTTTTTGACATGTCGGAAAGATTCTTTGGCTACTTCCAAATTTAATCCATCTAAAGCAGCTTGACCTAAGGCTTCCCAATCCCCTGCAGTGACACCTAAACATGCCACTTCATATGCTTCCCTGAAAAGTATGAGATATAAGAGAATATAAGATGATGAAAGAAAACATTAACCTCCCTTCTCATTCACTTGAATTATACAATGTCATGAAATACAAACCTGAACATTTTTTTTTCAAGATACTGATACATTGGTGTAGATAATGGAACTTCAATTGTAGACATTGTAGCCACACGCAAACAGAAAACTTTGGATCCGCATAAACCAACAACAAATCCCTAAAAAATGTACTCTCCTATGATTTGTTTAAAATACATAAAGGTGAATTAAAGAATTATACATAGCTTTGATAGAATTATTTATTTAAGACTAAAGCCTTCTCAGAACAGACTGAGAAAGCCAACATATTCAGTGAAAAAGCACAAGTTTTACAAACACAAAATTTTAGAAACTGAAAGAGTGTATGACAATGAGTTGATCCGAATCAATGATCCACCAACTATAGAATATAAATATTTCATAACAGAATTTTCTTTTCAATGTAATATTTATGAATGAAATGCAAATAAGAGAGGTAATACACTTACAGTAAGTCTTTGCTGATGAACAGGAAAATTACTTGCTTTGATACATAGGGTATTATTGCCAGAGAAACACAACATATCTTCACAATAAGTATTCCATGCTACACTATTTGCATTGGACTCCTATAATCATAAAATTTAATTACATGAACTGGTAAGCCAATGTCTGCAAGAAATACACATTTATCCTCAAATAGCTAAATCACACTACTGTAAGTTCAACATAAAATTTATTGAAGGTCCAAATAATAGGATGATAGAAAGTACAATAGGATGATGCTTTGAATTAAAAGCAGGTAAGTCAATACATGCAAAAATTCTCAAAATCACAGTTCAGCAGCAGATTTATAAGAACCGCTATTCATTTAATTAATGTTACCTATAATTAAAATTTTTCAAAAATTAGAATTAATATTTAATGATAAATCAATGTTTTCAATGATTATACTTCTTTTCCTCTATTCATAAAATATAAGGTGCTAGACAAGACCGGAAATTAGTGATCATGATGTACTATTAGAAATATTTTTCACAGAAAATCCCAGTAGGAAAGCAGAAATTAGAAGTCTTTCAATTTCATAAAATTAGCATAGAGAGCTGGCAAACATTCTAGCATGAAAATTTCTCTCACTGGGCAAGTAAAGTGTGCTGTGTAGAAGAAATCTGGAGTAATTTTAAGAAACTTGTACACCTAGGAATAGAAGTTTGTTCCACATAAAACTGTTCAAAGAAACTCTGATACAGAATACTATAACAAAGAAATTCGGAGACTCAAATCCAAAGTTAGGAGGGCACATATGACAAGACATTACAGTGACCACCAGAAAGATATGTTTTTACAACTATCAAAAAAACTTATTAAGGTGAAAAAGATAGCACAGGAACTCTATTTTGAAAATTTATTAAAAGATGAAAAAGCAAACTAGTTGAATTTTTATAAATACATCACATGAAAAAAGGATCACAAAGATAACATCCTTCAAATTAAAAAATAATGGCAGTATTATTACCCATTAAACGAGACATGTCAGAGGTCTTCAATAAATACTTTTGTTCAGTGTTCACCAGGGATAGACCAATTGAAGTAGTTTTTCAGAGGGATTCAGTAACATTTTCAGTGCAAGTGAGTGACATTAGGAAGTGTTTAAGAAAAATGAAAACAAATAAATTGCTAGGACCAGGCACGATTTCAGGTGAAATGTTGAAAGCAGGGGGAGAAGCAGTAATTCCTTACCTTGCATGTTTGATCAATGTACCAGTGAATAATTCTAAAATTTCGGAAGATTGGAAAGAAATGATAGTTGTATCAATATTCAAGGAGGGAAATCATACCAAAGTTGATAACCAATCGGTTAGTTTAAATTCAGTTGTTTGCAAACTGACAGAGCACCACATAGCGGAATATATGAGATGGATATGGGATGATAAGAAATGGCTGAACGAGGGTCAACATGGATTTCATCCAGGTTATTCATGTGAAAGTCAAACGATTACTCTTTGTCAAGATATTGTGGATGCACTCGACGACAGGGAAAGGACAAATGAAATAGTCATAGACTTTTCAAAGGCTTTCAATTTAGTACCGTGCACACCTCTACTTCAAAAACTAGCATCTTCTGGGATAGAGCCAAGAATAACTGATTGTTTATATGAATTCTTAACAGGATGTACACAGAAGGTAAGAGTGGGTGGTGAATTGTCGCCAAAAGGAAAAGTTATTCCACAGGGAAGAGTAATTATTATTTCTGGAATATGTAAAAGACATTAGTGAAAGTATCACATCAGTCATACGCTTATTGCAGATGATTGTATTATTTACCGAAAAATTACAAATCTTAAATGATATAGAAATGTTGCACAGTGATCTCAACCTAATTCACTTGTGGGCTAAATCAAATTCCATGAAGATAAATGCAAATAGGTGCAAGAGTTTAAGTTTTTCTAGGACACAAGCTAAGGAAACATTGACATACACACCAGGGAAGACACAAATTGTGGAGGACAATAATTGTAAATATTTGGGGATAATTATACAAAATGATTTAGGTTGGATGAGTCAGGTAAATTATACCATACAGAAAGCTTGACAGGCTTTTCACTTTGTGATGCATACACTAAGAAAAGGAAATGGTAAAACTAAAATTTTGGTGTACACTTCTCTAGCTGTCCCATTCTGAAGTATGGGTCCACTTGCTGGGATCTGTATTGGTTGGAACATGTTGAAGAGCTTCAAAGAGTCCAGAAAAAAGCATTCAATTTCTTTAGAAACAAGAGGGATGGTATATGAAATGTGGATGAATGGGAAACACTAGCAAAATGCAGATCTCATGCATATCTGTGTTGATTGTTCAGAGCATGCACAGGAGACAAGGCCTTCTAACATTCAATCTAGGATACAAAAACCAAATTGTACGGGTAGAATGGACCACTGTCATAAAATACGGGAAAGAAAACTGTGCACAAGTGTAGGTAAATTTTCTTTTGTAAATAGAACTATTACTGAGAGAAACCTCAGTACCTGCAGCAATGTTAGAGACTTTCCTCCAAATCATAAACTTCTTAAGAAATACGTTTCGGAATGTGAAGTGAAGGTTTGGAAACAGGCAAAGTGTGTTGTGTTTGTGTGTGTATATTATTATATGGATGTTTTGATTTAGAATTTATAATATTTAGTTTTGATTATGAACTCTGAAATTTTGATTATGTATTGTTTATTATGTATGATTATATATCTCCTTATATTGTTGTGTAGTATTATATTACTTACTGCCATGTTAAAAGTCATGTTACTTAGTGTTTCATGCATAAAAATGCATTGTAATGCCCATCGCATCCACTGAGCTTTGCTTATTTACTGTGAAATAATAAACTATCTATCTAATCTACTGTATCTATCTAATAATGATACAGCTCTTTTCTTTAATTATAATTATTAAAAGAGTTTTCTTGTCATTTAATTTGATAAAATATCACATAAGTTAAAATAAATCTCCATTTGGAGATAGTCAGTTGGAACAAGTTATCTTCCTAATCAATTATATTATGGATTAAATATGCACCTGGAAGAGTAATTCTTGATTCCTTAAATTATACACAAGCAATTGATTATTCTCATCAACAACTGCCAATTTTTGTCGTGAAGCACTTAGATCCAAACACCGAATAGCAGTCTGCAGTTTTAATAAATTCACAGGAAAAGGATTATCCAAATATATTTTCCAAACTTGGCCATTTTTTAATCCAAGTAATAAACCTTCACGACCTGGAGGACCACCAACAACCTAAAATAAATTAGCACATACAATAAACAGCCACATAGTCCGAGAGAAGTATTTTTTTTTCTTGGGGTTTTAGGGCCCACCAACATCAAGGTCATTAGCGCCCTCCGAGTAGTCTCACAGCACTTAGAACAAGCAGGTTTGTAGCCCATGTTACCTCACTATCTCCCAGAAAAAAAAAGTTTCCTGCACAAGTGATGTACAATAAAAGATAGAAGAACATCACAAGAAACAACCAATTCTGATATATAAGTTCTTATATGTATTATTCTTTAAAATCTTGAAAAACACATGTCTTGAATTTGAAAAATTGTTTCAATGTATTGAAGAAGGTTTGTTACTCATATTTAAAGGCACGTGTGTTTTTTACTAATAAGCTAAATGTGATGATCAGTATGGATATAGAAAGTCCTTTTCCACTATTAGCACTATATTTTTTTTTGTAAATGGTGTTTGGGCAGATATGACTATTTTACTACCTAATGCAAATAAAAATTTTGCAGCCCCACTATGTATACAGTTTAACTTTGAAATTCATTTTATAAAGTAAAGTTTCTTATTTCACATGCTAAAAACCAAACCAACAAATATACTATAAAGTAAAATAATACCTAATAAGATAAAAATAAAATAAAATTTCACACCAATTTTTTATACAAAATTGATAAACAATTGGAATCAAAATAATAAATGTAAAAAAGGGAAAGTACTTACTTTAATATAGCGAATAGGAGATTCCATGAGCCATTCTCTTTCCTTCACTCCATCAAATGAAAGAGATTGAAGGCGTTTTTCCTGACATAATACTAAATGATTTGTACACACAACAAGCAAATTGCAATCCAACTTCTGGTTTATTTTATCTCTTACTCTATAGTGCATACTTGTAGAATCACCTGAATACAATTCATAAATGACTGCTCGTTCTGGTAGTTGAACCTAGAGAAAAATTACATTAAAAAATCCATTGATATGTTGTAAAGAAATTCTATACATCAGTGGTTCCCAAACTTTTCAGTTCGCGACAAACTTGCCCTACAGATCATTTCTGGCAGGGCATCTCTAACATAAAAAACTCATAGAACAGAACAGTAAATTTTTTATTACATTTATATCTATATTACGTATAACATTGTACTATAAATATAAAGTGGAGATAGGGATAAAGAAATGAAGATTTAAAAATTCACAGTTTTTGTGAACAGGGTAGAAAAAATTATTTTATACTTAATATTAAGGTCCGTCTCCCCAGATATTGTTACATGGTGCCTCTGGGTGCAGTGGCACACACTTTGGAAACCATTGCTCTATACTGAAGTCATAAATGTATATTAATTACAAGAATAAAACAATTACATGAAAAGGTTACTTACTGCCAGTCTGTGTTTATAAATTGCAATTTTCTTTATGAGATCACGACATTTAATTCTCACTTTTTGATCAGTAAGTAAATGTTGAATAATGACATCAGTCATGTTCTCTCTTAAAAAAAAAAGAGGTAACATTATGATTGACTAAGGAAAAAATAGAAAGTTAAACAAGAATTGAAAAATAACTCACCGGAATGCATAACGTTCTTTATACAGTCCATGAACTGTACTAAAAACCAACTGATAATATGCAATTGTGCCATCTTGACATCCAATAGCCTAAAGAATCAAAAGAGCGATTAAACCCATCAACATAGTTACAATTAGTTTTACAACACAAAATATATAAAAATAATGAGATAAGTAAATTATAACCAACAAAATATGATACGTAACAATTTCTCCAAACCCATCATGTTTTCAGATTGTACCAGAAAGATAGATCAACACAAACTCTTTGCTCTATTTTAATTTATTTACCTAAACTTTTACACAACTATTACAAAAAATAAAAAAGGCAGAAAGCTAATTTGATAAATAAGATACAGTAGTGATAAGAGTTATATATCTTATATTTAAAAAAATATAATTATTTAGCCATATGACCAAATAACTGTGATATTAATAAAAATGAAAATTATGGGGAAAGCTCCAAACTGATAAAGGAAGAAAAACAGGGTGGTTGAGCTATGAAAATGAATAATTGTAGTGTGTCCTGCATGATGATGATGATGATGATAATAATAATAATAATAATAATAATTATTTAACTGCAAATTGGTAGATCTTGCCCAGTGGCAAAATAGAAGAAAATACATTTAAATACTCAAAAATACATATTACAGAGAACTGAAATTAAAAATTGTTAAATAAATAATTAAACTATATGATTATACTACTATTAAAATATTAAGGTCCCTCTGTGGCTACGGTGTCAGTGTGATCGCTCGTCATCAAGTCATCCCGGGTTCAATTCAAAGGTGGGGCAAGATAAAATTTGTAGCTTTTCATTTCCATGTCTCAGTTTAAATAGCTGTGGTGTATGAAAAGTAACAACCGCCCTGTGACCAACAACCGCAATTGTAATACTCGGATACAGCAATCTGGATCATATCTAGATGCTGTTCCTCCGATCTCAGTAAAATTCATGTGTCTAGTGAGTAAACTCACACAAAAACCGAGCCTTACTGGCACTCGTCATTCGTGGTCTTTAGCTGGCCAAAATAAGATACATACATACATTAAAATATTAAATTTAAAAAATTTGATGCTAAAAACAATAAAAATAATTAATAATTACTTATTAATAATATTAAATATAGAAACATGTTATGCTGAGAAACTAAAAAATAAATTATTACTAATTGCACGTTTTACAGCAGATGACACGAACATTTGATTTGTCCCTTTAGTGCACTTCACTTCACATTTCCCTTCCCTCCTTTCTAACTCGTGCAATTCCCTTCTTATCACTTCATTTCACTATCAATATATTCGCATCTACACTAGCGCACCTCTTCTTCCAGAACTTGCCTAACCCTATGAATAGATGCAGAGCTTGAAATCTTTTCCACAACCGATACAGATATTAAATTCCAGTCTCTAATTGTTCTATTGAGAAATGAGAATTTTCCAACATCCGTTTTTTGTTTTCTAGTTCTAAATTTTAAAATATGATCTTTTCTACCTGTCCGAGAATGATGTAACAATCTTTCTGTCATTTATTTCCATGCATGTTCATTTGAATAAATTGATAAGCCTAGAACATTCTCTTGATTTTCTAAAGATTCCAAAATTACGCAATCATTTAAATTTGATCTATAATTAATAAATTTGAGTGTTTATAATAATAATAATATGAATGTGTTGGAGCAGATAAGTTAGTAAGTATTCCTTTCAAAGAACAAAAGCACTTCAATTATATTTTAGTGGTTCTTTGCACTGTGATTTGGTTGAATACCACAAGTAGATAAAACTTATTCATAAAACCCTTATTCCCATTAAATTTCGGAAAATGAGAACTAACAACATCTACTGTAAATAGAATGCATTATATAATAGTTTTAAAATGAGCTATCAAAATGCACGCAATATTTCTAATGTAGTAACAATAATAACAATAAGTGATTTCATCTGCAGACCTGAAAGTCTACCTGTGTATTATATATTAAAAGAAAATTTGTGTATTCTTTTTCCTTGCTTATTGGTAAGCTGAAAACCAATGTGTAAATGCAAATTTGTAAACAAAACCAGTTTAATATTTTGAATGAAGTTTATACTTTGTTTCATGGAGTGTGTTGTTGTTTATTGAATAGTTATATATTCCTTCATTCATACATTCATGTAAATAAAGTCCAATTCATTCTGTTTCGTTTTGGTTGCTCAAAATGTTTTTGTTTTTGAAGTATTATTTTTTGGTTTTTGAAAATGACGGAGTGTGAATTCAAGGACACAATTAAAATTCATTCCCCAATTGTTTGAAGAAGATTTCTATGAGCCCTCTACCAATATATGTAAATGCCTCACAATTTATGTCAGTGAGTAAGTAATTGAATGAGAGAGTCAATGAGTGTCACGGTCAGCTTTATACATATTCTCACAGGTCTTCAGCAAATGTAGGTAATTAAATGGTCTTCACAAACTATATCATTTCCACTTACCACAAACGAAGAATCCGGATGAATAGCACAGCACCACACCCATGATCCCTGTTCATCGCCAATTGTACCTAAGCGAATGCCATCACGAGTCATCAGGGTACAAGCTTTATTTGTTCCTCCTAATAACAAGTATTCTCCTTTGTTAAAGTAACTAACACACAGTGGATCATAACCTAGCTGTCGCTCCTTTCCAACCTGATAAGTGAATCAAATCATTAGTTTCATGATTAAAGATGTTAAAAGTATAAATTTTAACTTGAAATGAAAACAAAGTGTTGAGATACCAAACTGAAAACCATTAACAGACATTTAATGCTGAAAGAAATTACTCACCAGCTTTCCACTCATAGTGTAAAATGACAATGTCTGGCCCCAGTCACCAATACAAAGAATATCATAATTATCTTCCCTGAAAAATTACATAATTTATAACAAGATTGAAATATAATTGGCATATGTAACAAAATAGTGCTCACTTTGATGGACTCCAAGCCAAAGCCCAAATGGCAGATTGGGAACCTCTCTCTATTTTCCCTTTTTCCTCACCATTCTAGAAAGCACACACATACAATGAAAATAAATTTGTACAATTCAAAAGGAAATACACAACAGCAAAATAAATAGTCACCAACACAACCTTATTTGGAAATCCCTGATATCTGATGTTGATAAAAATGCACTGGATTCCTCACATGCATTAGATGAAAATATGTCACAATTTTATGTTACCTTACTTTGACAACAGTGAACCTAAACTTAAAAAGAAATAATGATGCACCAACGTACGACTGTAATCACCCAACCAAAATGTATAGAACTTCCAATAAAACCAACATTTCCCCCAACGGAGGAAACTTTATAACTATAATATAAAACATTATGGTAAAATTCGTACTTTGCAACTAATATATCTTGAAGAAAAAACAAAAATTCAATATTCTTTATGAAGATATCTTTAAAACCACGAGTACCTTATTTCTAATCGAAATAATTCCATTTCCAAGACCAAGGGCTAAGTACTGCCCGTCATTTGTCCATGCACACGAATTAATTCTAGAATTGGTTTTATACTTTTGAACAGCTTTTTGTTCTGCAGACCAAAATGCAAAATCACTAAGAGCACAACTTGCCAGATGATGTGAAATGGGATTATAAGCCAAGCACTGAATAGCATCATTGTGCCTGAAAATAAATAAAACACATTGAAACAAAAGAAATATAAAATTATGGATTGAATAAGTAGGAGTCTAAGTAACAATAAAGACTTAGAGCTCTTGAACCCCAACAACTCTGCAGATTTTATTTTAGAGCAGATTTTATTTTAAAAAGATTCAAGCAAAAGTAAAGTGGAAAAAATACAATTTTTGAAGAAGAATTTCAAGATTATGACATCAAATGCTTTGGATAAATCAAGAAAAACATCCTAAGGATCTCAGAAAGAATGTGATTTTTGATAAAAAAATTATAGAACAAAGACACTTATAGAACAATTTTTCTAGGATTTTTGAGAAAGTGGATTGTAGAGAAATTGATCAATAATTTCCAACCAAGTCTGTTTCTTCTTTTATGTAAAAGTTTTACTTTAGCTGTCTTAAATAGGTCAGGAAACACCCCTTCTGATAAAGAACTATTAAAAATATTTATGAGTGGATTTGATATAACGTGTGACGAAAATGTAACAATAAATTCGGATAAATCCTCTATGTCTGTTGAAAATTTGTTTTATAGTGAACTGATGATTCTCATGATTTCACTAGTGTTAGTTTCGGAAGTTAATATAGAATAGGGTTCCTTGAATAGGATGTATTTGGGAGACATTGATTTTGAGATATTGAAATTGTCTTAAATACCTACTTCTGAAAAATGAGAATGAAACACATTTGCAATGTCCTGTGGATTTGACACCATTTTGCCATTGTTTAGTAGGAAAATGTTTTCTTCAACATTTTCGGAAGGTGACTTGTAATTTTTTAAATATTTCACATGGTTTTGGTCTGGTTGTTCAATTTTAGTGTCTGCGTGTCATTTTCCATAACTTCAGCTACACAGATGACTGTACGAAGAATAGTCTTATGGCCATCTGGTAGCTAAGAAACTAGCATGCTCGCTTGTCTCATATACCTGCCAGGTTCAATTCCCAGCAGTGCCAGAAAAAGTTTGAAGCTTTTATGTCCCAGTTTATATACTGCAGTGAAAATTGACTCCTTCCTCTACCCACCTCCTACTACTTCTAGTATCACTAACTCTTACAATAACTCCTAATACCTCCACATGGGTAAAGTTGGGCAGCTAAGTGACCCACATACTAACAATAACCCTACCACCCACCTCCTACATCCTATCGCCCCATGTAGATAAGTTTCAATAGCACGTAAGTTTCCCATTTACAAATATTGCAACTAAAAAATTAGTCTTATATTCATGAAAATAATTATAAAATTTGTGTGGTTGGTTATGGTTTTGAAAGATAGTATAAACAGCATATGTTTTTGAAAGAAATTCTTATTCTTTTGGTAATCCATCTACTGTAATTCTTTGTGTTAATTAACTTGTGTTTCATGGCAATGCTTTGTGAAAGACTATTGTTTTGTGGAATTCAACATGAACTGTTTGACTTTTCTGTTTCTTTGACTCAATTTTACTACATCATCAATAATTTTGAGATAAAAGAGTTGTGAAAATGAAAAAGAATGGCCAAATTTAATTTTAATGTTTCCACTACAAAAGCTATTACAGGTAAAGGATAATAATAATTTCTTTTAAGATTCACTTATTTTTAAATTTATCACTTAACTTAAATATTTATAAATAAGAGTTCATACAAAAAAAATCTACGGATGTAAAAAAATTCAATTTGGCAAAATAATTGTTCTAATCTATTTATTGTTGTACAATAAGAGCATTGATTACATAAAATATTGAAATTTAACAAGAGTTTATTTTCTTATAGTGTTAAAAGCAGCAATTATATTATTAGCAGTTGTCTTAAAGCAGTTATATTTGTCATTCTGCTTAATGTCGTTATTTTTTTTCTTGTAGTGTAAAAAGGAAATCATTACTTAATTCATTATCCCCCACATGGTCATAATCAGTTTACAACTGCTTTTTCAACAATAAAGTAATTTGCTTGTAAGTGTAAATCAAATTGATTACTTCTATCATTAATTATTTGTTAGTCATTAATCAATTGTTTAATAAATTTATTGGTAGGTTCTCTAATATTTATTATTGATAAGAAAGTTATAGCTAATTATTCTCTGTCAAATTACTGTTTTAATTTGCTGACTCACTGTCACTGCACCTCATTTTTTGCCACGATTTGATCTTGCTGTTCATAATAAAATTATTGTTTCATTTTAATTGTTAAGTATATAGTCACTAAATGTTTTTGTTCTTTTTTGTATTATTGATCTGCTCTAGCCATTTAGGATTGTATGCAAATAATTATTTATACATCTTATATAATTGGTGTTGGAAATCAATAAAAAGGAAGTAAATTATAATAAAAAACAAAGGTAAAAATAATTTTAAAAATGTTTTATACATATGCATTTATAACAGTTTTGGTGCCCAGTAATCCTCAGTCTCACAGAAAATGATCCAAGTCTTCTCTCTTAGGATTACGTTAGATGAAAGGCAGGAAAAGTAGGAGGGAAATTTGAATTTTTAAGAATTTACAGTTTTCTATTGAAACCAGGATGAGTAGAAACTCCTAGGGACCAGATGAAACCTAATTCACGTGTTTTTACATCTATGGATTGTGAATGTTTGGGGAAGTTTTAAACCAATTATGAACCACCATCTCTTCCTGCTAACCACACAAAAGAAATATTCTGCAATCAACTGTTACACAAAATTAGTTGTCAAGCATTCTTTAATTCCCTTATTCCTAGTCGAATTATAACTTCCAAAAAATATGCAGCTATTAGTAAACTTCACCAATATCCTGATATAACTGTTATCAAAGTAGATAAAAGCTCCACTGTTATCTTTATTAATGTGTCAAATTACATAGATGAAGCTCACCGATAACTTAATAACACTAAATTTTACCAGCCTCTCTCTTCTGATCCTATTCAGGCATCCAAGAAAAAATTGAAATGTTTTTGAAATCCAAAGGACCATCTAAACCGCTCACTGATCAAGATCAAGACATCAAAATTCTTTCACCTCCAAATTTCCAAACTGCTCACTATTATCTTTTCCCTAAAATTCATAACAAAAGCAATCCAGGTCAACCCGTTGTATCTAGCATCAGTAGTCCCACTGAATGTATTTCAGCTTTTGTAGATTTTTATTTACAACCAATAGTGGAAAAATTACTATCTCACATCAAAAACTCTTTGACATACTTGAAAATACTGTACTACCTAAAAATAAAAAACTTTTAGTCACCGTTGATGTCAAACTTCTATTTCGAATGATGCAAGTAGCTTGGATGCATGAAAATGTTTTCTTTCTTTCAGAACAGCCCCTATACAAATTTGCCTTGATTACAACAATGGGTACCTGAATGGCTCCCTGAAATGCTTATTTATTCATGGGCTTCCTTGAAAAAGATTTTCTTTCAAAACAATCTTTCATTCCACTTCTATGGGTGAGATACACATACAACATGCTTATCGTTTGGACTCATGGACATGACTCTCTTCAACATTTTCTAATTCAATTAAATTCATTATACTCTGTAATATTCACCTAGAATTCTTCCAACAAATCAATAAATTTTCAGGGCGTCAATATCTCACTATTTGAGTTTAATATCATCCAAACTAAAGAACACATCAAACCTACCAACACACAACAATTTAGTTGATAGTTGCCACCCACACCTTGTTAAACACTTTCTTCCCTATGTTCTGTCTAGGGAAGAATTTGTAACAATCTATCAGAGCTCCATCAATACCTTACCAAATTACAACACCCTCAATAGAAGCCATTATCCCATTAATTTATTGAAAAAATGAATTTTACCTCTCAGTTCAAACTATGTATCTAAATCCTGTCATTCCCCTGCATTATGAACAACATTTTCCCCCCATTTAAACCTATTCTCAAAGACTTGTATCAAATCATAACCTCCAACCCCTCCACAAAATCTCTCTTCAACAAATCCCCGTAACTTGTTTATAGACAACCCCCTAATTTCCACAAATTATTAAATAACAACAAAGAATTCAGCAATGTCCTCTCACTTTCTCTCCTGGCACAAAACACCGTGAAGAACAAAGGTGCAAAACCTGCAACATTATTGATTCTTCTACGCCTTTCACTAGTCCTGTCACCCAATACCCCTCAAAAATATTACCTCCAAAAATTGCATTTACCTTCTAGCTTGCACAATGTGTAAAAGTTTTAATAAAGGAGAAACAACTACTACTCTCTATCTTAAGATGAAAAATCACAGTTTCTTGTAATAAATCTATTTCTTCTTTGCCTGTCCCCTCCCACTCTATACTACACAATTCAAAATTTAACGAATTTGGAAACTCTCCCCATACATTCCCAATCCATAGATGTAAAAAAAAATGAATTAAACCCCCCAGGGGACTTACATCTAGTAAGTACGTGTTTGGCAAACACGGGACCCCGAGCTGAGTCTGGCATTACTTCCACTTACTTGTGCTAGTCTCCTTCCTTTCTCTTTTCTGACCTCCCTTGGTCACCTCTTGTTCTTTTCGATCCCGACGCCATTAGGGCTAGGGTATCTTTCATTTTCGTCATCCCTATCATTTTTTGTCCCCCCTCCCCATTTGATGTATGTTTTGAGATAGGTTTTGGTGTGTTGTAAATCAGGAAACTTAGTCATTCAGCGATTCCCACACGCGGGAAGAGTCATGTTGCCTCTCCCTAGTGCGTAACTGCATTTTCCCTACCTGTACAAGTTTTTCGGGCTCCAATGACCTTTGATGTCGACATGAGCCGTAAAGCCCAACAAAAAAAAGTGAATTAAATTTCATTTAGGAGCCTCTACCGATCTCCATTTAAATAGAAAACAGTACATTTTTCAATTTCAAATGTCCCTCCACCTTTTCTCATTTCATCTAATGGTCAATCAACCTAATCCTAAGAGAGAAGAATCGGATCATTTTCTGTGAGACCATAACATTTAGTCCAAATGTGAAAGATTTATGAATTTTTCTTTTCTTTTTTATAATCTGTTAACATTTTAATTTTTAGAAGACAGTAGTGTCACATAATTTTCGTAACACACACTACATAACATTTTTGAAAACATGAGCTCTTTTTTTATTGAAATTTAATACAATTCAGAATGTGTATACTAATCATAACAATCCTTTTACATGTATAATTTCACTGTATAAAAAGATTCCAGAAGCATTACATGAATATAATAACACTACATACTTTTCCCCTCTCTGACTCTTACCAATCAACCAAAATTTTGCTTATGTATGATTTAAAATAATCTAAAAAAGTAAAATAATCATTGTTAATGGACAATTGTATTGTTATTTTCCATAATATCCTAAATTAATCTATCATTTTATGAGAGGAGAGGGGACGCTATGACACTCAGATGAATGAAACAAAGTTCAAGTCAGAAGTAAGAAGCAAGAATTGTATTTATTATACTTACGTGTATTTTAATACTCCTTCAAGTTTTGATGTCCAGATTATAACACTTTTATCAGCGCTTCCGGAGGCGAATCTTTTACCATCTCTAGCATATGCCACACAATATACTATGTCTTTGTGCCCTTAAACATTTTTACAACAAATATATAAAAATGTATTAAACTTTTGACATAAAAATAATTATTTTTATGTTTTAAAGCACTATTATATATCTACTGATAAGAATGTAAAATGACTTTATTCAAATTTTTCACACCTTTCAAAGGTTGAATGAGAGCTCCATCAACAGTGTCATATACTAGTACTCTTTGGCCAGCAGCAACTACCAACTGACTTCCATCAGGGTTGAAACATAAATCATAAATGCTATAACATATAATAAAATCCCAAAATTTGATATTAGTATAACTGTATTATTTTCAAAGAAATGGTATAGTTATTTACACAAACAAAATGATGCTATACAATGTCAAGGCATAACTATGATTTACTTTTATTCAAAAATATTTAGTAAGTACAAACCATTGCTCAACTTTGTCCCTATCTTGTACTTTATCCACCCAAGTTGGTACAGTTCTCATGATTTCCAAGTACTTGTTCTTCTTAAACTATGTGGGGTTATGTTTTGGTTGGGTTGCCTTGGAGACAGAGCGTCCATTGAACGTCATTGGTTGTTTTAAATTTAATGCTACAAATTATAATTGAAGTCAACGCGTTAAAATAATTTACAGTCTCATTACTACTGATACATACGAATAACACTTCGTGAAGCGTTACACACTACTTGGTAAATTACATCAAATCCCCAAACCGACGCCAATGATGATTGGATTGTTCGTAACTACCCTTCACAAAACCCACCACTTGCTGCAACCCTGCTCCGCGCCGCTTCGACCGCTTCGACGATGCTTCCCGAACCGCAACATCGTTCAACGCCGCACAGACCGCATACATGACGTATTCGCCTTGTGCAACTCGGATTCGAACTGGCAATTGCTTCCGTTAGGTTGGCGAGATTGAGGTGCGCGCTTATTTCATGAAAATACTCCGCCATGATCGTACAGAAATCGTTCTATAAGTTGAGATCATTGAGTCAAGTATAGATTTTACGAACAACTTATGAAAATGAAGAGGCGAGCGGATAAAGCTAAAAAGGTGTTGTAAATCCGAAAGTATTTGCTGTTAACCTGTTATTTATGTTTCTTAGTGTTGTTTTTGTTGTCTCGGCTAGTTTATCGGAAACCATTAGGTACTTTTTGAGAAGTGAAATAGTGAAAGCATTCTGTACCCAGGCATACCAAGTGCCGCTCTTGATACAAATTAACATGTCATTGAATTAAAAAGTGCTTGAAATTTAGAAATTCCTACCGATCACAAATTTTTTCAAAAACACAAATTTAAAAGTATATAGAAGGAAAGGGTGCGCCCTTTGACGATTGGGAAGACGCCTATTTGCTGACGTGATGCAAAATTTATTACCTTCGAAAAACATAGAGATGTCATTCCCTGTCATTTTAGTTTATGAATAAATGTAATTTGAAACTATGTTAATATTTCCAGGTGAGAGGCCATAAATGGTCTCAAGTTGAGAAGCACAAAATGTATCCTGGACCGCCTTGCTTTGTATGCGGTGAGGAGATAACAAATCGTGGAATTCCTTTATTAGTTGGACGTACAGCACATTCCAAAACTGGTCTTCCAACAAAGATAGGACAACTGATGGGAGATGGATTTATGGTAGTTGTTAATACAGAAGACATGGTGTGCAGACGTTGTGCATCTCTCCTTGATCATTTAGACAAATTGGAAATTGATTTATATGATGTTAAATCATCATTGATGAATTATTTGAAGATCAAATATCAACTTTCTGATGAAGATGAGTTTGATGTTGATATCACATGTGGTAAGTAATGTAAATGAAATTTTTTTTGTCTTCGCTATCAGGGTATTGTTGGTATGTTCCAGATGTAATGTTTGGTTCTCTTTTAGGGCAGATTATTGTTTCGGAAGAAAGAGCATTGGTTGGTAGTCAAATTAAGACTGAGGTAAGATTTTTCAATGTATCTTTAAATTTCCTTCATATAATTTTAGATTTGAATTAAAATTGACATTGCCTTAGTTGTTTTGTTATTGGTGAAGTTTTAACAACTGAAATATATACATTTTCAAATAATTTTTGGGTAATTATATTTGTGTATATTACACAACTTATATTATATTTGCATTTAAGGTTTTGGATTCATGTGATGATTTTTCTGCCCAAGAACCTAATGGAAAGGTACAGTGTGATGATTAAATTTTTTTCTCGTTTCTATTAGATTTATAAGCTTAATATTATTTATTTATGGATTTATTTAGTGAGCTCAGATATTAATTTTTTAAATTTTTATAGGATGATGCTAGTGGATCAGAATGGGAGGAAGGTGAAATAACAAAGAAAGTTAATGTTGAAATAATTCTTGATGAAAACCATACCCAAAGAAGAAATACTCTGTCTTCATCTCCTGAAACTGCACAGTATTATGAGTTTGATTGTGATAAATGTGGTTTTGCAACTAATAATCTGTCTGAAATTGAGGAGCATCCAACTGTGTGTTGTAATTATAATCATGACTGTAGGATATGTGGCAAAAAATTTGCCTCAAGCAAAAATGTTCAAGATCATATTATGCAGACTCATCTTTCCAAATGGACATGTCATATTTGTAGTACCAACTTTAGTGAAGAACAGGAGTTTACTGCACACATGTGTGTTCACATTACTGACAAAGGTGAAGAAGTTAACTCGGGTTTGAAAAATGCGCTTGGTAATTATGAATGTAATATTTGTGACTTTGAGTGTAGTGATAAAATAGAATTTGATGATCATATTAGAAAACATGTTGTTTTGAAACCTTTTAAATGCAAAGTTTGTGGAAAGAGGTTTGAAGAGGATCATATGTTGGAGGAACATTGTGAAACCCATAAGATTGTTTTCAAGTGCCAGATTTGTTCAGCATCATTTTCTCTGGAAAGTAACTATGTGGAACACATGAAACATCATAGTAGACCAATGATCAGTGAAGATGTAATTGTATGGGCTAATAAACAAGATAAATTATTGAGTGGTAACAAATCATCAGAACTTGAGAAATTAGGATTGAAAAGTAGTGAGGAAATTGGAAGAAAGGAAGATGGAATTAAATTCTTATCATGCTCTCTTTGCTCTCTAACTTTTCTCAATAATGCTTTGTATGAACAACATGTGAAAAACCATTCTGAAGTTGGGTTAAGTTCTAATAGTAAAGATGATATGATGGATACAGATAATTCTCTTATTTCAAGCCTTGTTGACACTAATAATTTTGACAGTGTAATTGACGGAAGTCTTGAAGATATGTTTGAAAAGATACATTCTCATGTTGACTCCCCTGAAAGCAAGCCCATAGCAGGTTTTAATTCAAATTCAGCTGAAAATGCCAAAGATATATTTAGATGTGAATTGCCTAGTAGTCATATGGTGAAAACAAATGGTGAATCTGCTCGGATTCATTCTAACTCTTGTCTTGTTGGTGACATGTGTGTGGATAGTTCCAATGTAAAGAAATTCTTATTAAATACTGATATTTTGAAGTGTCAAGAGTCCTTAAATCTGAATTCTGTCCATACAAATCTGTTGGATCAAAATTCTTTTCCAGATGATAAAAGTACTTCAATAATTGCTCAATTAAATCATCATTCCAATATAATGAAACAAGATGTAGATGAAAACAAATTTTCAAATAAGAAAGTAGTCTGTGACCCTGTGCATCATTTACCATCTGAGAAAAACAATGTTGGTAAAAGTGGAATTGTTGGTGAAAGTAACCCATTTTCCAACCTGAATGATATGAATGGACTTGTATTTACTAACAGTAGTTCTGTGGAATCTAACTCAGAAGTAAAGAAAACTTTTATATGTGCCGAGTGTGGTTTTAGAAGGTTTTCTTCATTGGCTCTTCTTAAAGAACACTTTAAAGAACACAAAAAGAATAGCACTAACACTTGCACTTTGTGTAATAAATCATTCACCAGCAAGATGCGATTAAAGAAGCATTTGAAAGCTCATGAAAATTCTGTTGCAGGTAAAATGACATGCCCTAATTGTTATGAAGAATTTCCTGAGTATGTTAATTTATTTCAGCACATGCAAGAAAAACATCCCAAAGAAAAAATTGTGTATAAATGTGAATTTTGTAGTGAAAAATTTACTTCTAGAAAAGCTTTCAAAGCACATGAAGAAAATCATCCTGAAAGGTTTGAATTCAAGTGTGATGAATGCAACCAGTCTTTTATGAAAGGCAAACAATTAAAAGACCATAAGGATTTGGTGCATAGAGATCCACATTGTCGATATTGTGGGAAAGAAATTGTCAAATTGAAGACACTTAGGAATCACGAGTTACGTCATTTGAGAGACAAAGACCATTTTGAATGTGATGTGTGCAAGCGTGTTTTCAAAACCAAGACTGGGTTACGACATCATGTAGCTGTTCACACTGGGGAGTATAAATATTGCTGTGATTATTGTGGTAGGGGATTTATGTCACGGATGATGATGGAGGAACATCGTAGTATGCATACCAAAGAAGAACGCTATGTTTGTGATGTATGTGGTAGGAAATTCAGCTTCCAAAGCACATACTGGATTCATCGCAAATGGCATGATAATCCTTATCCCTACAAATGTTCCTTTTGTAACCGCATGTTCAGACATTCTTCGTTGTTGGCAGTTCATAAAAGAAAACACACAGGAGAACGGCCTTATCAATGTCCTCATTGCCCGTTATCTTTTCCAGTTGGAGGCACATTGAAGCGACACTTAATTCTTCATACAGGGAAGTATCCCTTTAATTGTGATAGTTGTAAGCGTGGATTCACTACAAGGCATAAATATGCCACACATCTTGCTAAAGTGCATGGAGATTATGAACTTCTGAATATGAAGCAATCTCAGGGAGAATATAAAATGGTTATTAGAGAAGAACCAAAGCAAAATCCCGAATTTTCAGTGTGGAATATTCCAGAAGAATCACAGCACAGTGACATGAATTTTAAGTTAGAAGTAGCTGCTGCTGGAGATAGCATAGATCAAATAGATTCTGGCATTCCATGTTCTATTGTTACTGATGATTTGTTAGTGGACAGTGGTGTTGCTGCTAGAGTTGTTGAGATTGTTTTGGATGATGAGTCTCAGGCAGTAGCTACTGTCACCTTGGCAGAACCTAATCCTAATATTCTACCAGAACTGTGGTATCAATAAATTATTTCCTTCATTCTGTAAATTGTTAATCATGTTAATAGTATATTTATTTTGTCTTAGACTGTAAATGTGATAAATTTGTAAAAAAGAAACATTGAGCTTGTGGCATTTTTTTCTGAAATAAATTACATTGTTCCTTTCCTATCAACTTAAAACGATGTAGCAATTTTTCTTCCAGTTTGCATTAAAATAACTAATCTTGATTAACAGAGTTTTTATTTCTTCCGGGATTAATATTTGTTTTAGAATTCAGAGATACTTTTTCAAAAATTTGTTCTTGTAATTTCTATTTTAATACTGAACATACTGCAAAAAATTAATCATTTAGTTACTACATACTACAGGAGGATCTTTTGAATTGCTGAAAGCATTTGTAATTTTGTTCATGAGAATATATCTAGGTAATGTGAAATAGCTTCAAATATATTTATGTGCTATGGAGCACAGTTTATGTAAGTTGAACAGTATCATATGACTTGGAGATAGAAGCTGCCTTCACAATGTCGTACGGAGTCATAATCTCATAAATATTACGGATATATGTAGTATTTAAATACCATTTAAGATTCGCGCCGTTGTAGCAGTTGGTACCACTGTGTAAGGTATTACAAGGATCTTTTATAAAGAAATATGGCAGAAGTGACTAGTATGTGCTAGTATGTTATCATGCGTCACTCTTGAGTGACCTGTAAATATTTATTCGCTTTTATGAGTTACATCATGGGAAGAAGAACTTTAAAGACGTTGAACATGGTAAATATTTATTTTCCAATTATTTGTTTCAAAGTTTTTTTTATTGATTTGTTGTTTTCATAATTGAAGGGAGTGTGTAAGAGCATGTGTGTTTTGAGATATTTAGCCTTAAAGTTGTCAGTGTTAGTTTTTTGTTATTATTTTTTTAAGTTCTTACCAAAATTTACTTTTCCTATAAGTGGTAAAATATTTATGAAGTATGATTTTTTGTTTTAATAGGGATTTAAAAAGTAGAATACAAAAATATTGTACATACCACCTTCTTCCACTCGCAAAGTTAGTATTTTTAATGTTTTATGAAATGTATGGGGTTATGACCATGCAATAAAAGTTTTATATAAGTATTGTTTGTACAGCTATTACTTTTATTAAAATAACAACAATTTTCCACTTGTGTAATTTTAGAATATGGTAGATATGTTATATAATAGAATGTTATATACTTTCCAAAGTATTGTTTGTACATTGGAAAGTATATAACATTCTATTATATAACATATCTACCATATTCTAAAATTACACAAGTGGAAAATTGTTGTTATTTTAATAAAAGTAATAGTTTGTATTACACTAGAAGCTTTCAATTTTTCATATTATCCCATGATACCCAATTTTCACAAAAAACCTGTTCATAGAACCACTTGTGTTCGTCTGGAATAAAGCACAGCTATTCCTTGAGGTTTTCAAATTTTTCCTTAGACTGTATGTTAGTTTTTCTGAGAGCCTTAGGATGTCAAAATCATCGGTAAGAGAATATTTTCTTTTCAAATTTTTATGAATATTTACCTCTTTAAAGGGAGTATAAAAATCAAAGTACTCTTTGAAAATGTATGACCCAAAAGTGTCCACAAGAATCCATTTAAGTCCATCTCTACAATGTACTTCTTCATTCAGGAGATATACTTTTTTATGTTTTTGGGAAGATCCTCAGTATATCTGAAAGGTTGTTCCATATCAGTAACCATATATTTCTACTAGAAGAGGCATGATTTCATGATATTGTTGAGGAGTTTTAGGAGTCTTGTCTGGACTGCTGTTGCAATGTTACCAATGTAGCTGCTGCTACAAGTACGAATAGTCTGAATTTTTCTCTATTCGGCCAAAATCCCTATCTGAATCCAAGTACTAATGACCTAATTCTGGAAACTTGTAGTCGATTGTCTTAAATTTACTTTTTTGTACAAGACATTGATACAAACAAATCATTAAGAAATTTGTATTTTGACCTGAGCAGGAGTCTGTCCAAATGATTAATTGTTTCTTTTGTTTAAATGAAACTTCAGTCTCAATGGTTCTTTGTCATCAATCATATTAAATTCAGCAAAACTAAGTTAATGTTAATTGTCTCCTAGAAATCATTCCAAATCTTATTTCTATCAGTATTAGTTTTAGAAACTCAGACTTAAAAACGTCTTAAATGCAAGGACTTGTCCTTCCACCTGTCACAAACAGCTGTTGAGTACATGAAGGAAATACCGTATTGGCCCAAATATAGCTTTTCCCAATATGTACCTTCCGAAAGGTGAATGCATTGTTCGTGAGTTAGGAGAAAAATTGTAATTAAAAATGATAAAATAAAATGGGTATTTCCTCTTTGTGAGTTTTTCTTCAAAATACTTAGGATTGCATTATATTAGGGATCGTACTATATTTGAGCCAATATGGTAGGTTTTTTGCACTGTGGAAGAAAAGGGTATGTGTTATTTTGCTAACCGTACTTCCCTAACTCACCAAGTTGAAAGCAACTGTTTACTGGATGAAGGAGGTATATTACATTGTTGATTCTTTGAACTAGGGGAAGGAGGAGGTATGTGGTAATTTGTTACATACATCCTTCTTCCATCAGAAATGTAATTTGTTCTTGTCACATACCTCCCTCCTTACACTTGTATCTAGCTTAATAAGGCTCCTAGAGAGTTGTTTCAAGTACCAAGAAAACAGGCTAACTCACAACTTTTTCATCCCGACAATAACTCAATTTTTTAAAAAAATGTTACATACCTCCTTCATTCACTCACCCCTTCAATTGCCAATTCATTGCTCTCAAATCATTCTACATCGATAGTAACATACTTCTTGTCAGAAGGAAACCATTTCATCGTTTCAAATAATTTTAAATTACCTGATATTTAATTTGGTGAATATGTTCCATTTGTTATCTTATGCTAACAGAACAATCCCTTTTATTGTACATGTGTCAATAGTACGTTTGTTTGTTTTTTTCAAACAGAAAAATCCATTTAGTGAAAGGAGTGGCAAGCAGAAAAGAAATCTTTCCCTTTCTGGAACTTCTGAAGTAACTTGCTTTATTTGTGATGGATTTGCGAACGGGAAAGGTGTGCCATTATTAATGACTTGCACACCTCATTCTAATACACAACTTCCTTCAAAAATTGGTCAATTAATGGGGGATGGATTTATGGTAATTGTTGCAGTTACTGATATTTTATGCAAACGTTGCTCTTCATTAATAAACCAGCTAGACAAACTTGAATGTGACATCATCAACGTAAAAAAAGTATTAACAGAGTTATTATTTATAAAATATCACTTGTATGATGATGTTAGTGATGTCAGTTGCAACATTCAGTGTGATATAACCAATTCTTGTGAGGAATTGGAGGTGTGTATTCATCAAATATTTGTTTTATATTTTTTATGCATCTGATACAGTGGAGACTGACTTCATCTTACTGAATTGTTAATTTAATTCTTTTTTCTAGGAATCATCTGGTTTTCTAAACAACCGACATTTAACAAAAATTAAGAGTGGAAACAATGATTCTAATTCTGATGTAAAGTTTGATGTCACTTCACCTCATTCACTGAAGATAGAAAATTGTAAAGTAGAAGATAACAGTAGCTCTTCTGTTTTGAAGACTGTGAATTTTGAATGTGTTGAAAATGACAATCCCGATTGCCTCAATATTTATATTGGAAAAGATAGTGATATTTTATGTGATAAATCAAGTGTTGGCTTAGAATCTGTTGATGATTCTTCGAATGCCATTTCTCTCCACTACTGTAAATCTTGCTCATTCAGCACCTCTATTTTTGAAGAATTGACTTCTCATTTAAAAATTCACTCGAAACAAGAATTCTTTAAGTGTTTGGAATGCCATCAGAAGTTTGAGACTTGTTCAGATTTTGAATATCATATGGAAATGGTCCACAATGTGAATACTATCCATAATGACAAAAAAATTAATCAGGATCCTGACTATCATCCTACTGGAAAGAAAATATATAAGTGTAATGTACGTAAATACTATCATCATAATAAGAAAGTATTTGATTCTCATAATTTCAAACACATTAAACTAGACAAATTTACTTGCAATATTTGCTTGAAAGTTTTTAAACATAGAGTTACTTTAAAGAAGCATATCTTAAGTCATCAAAGTTTCAAATGTGACCTGTGCTCTGCATCTTTTCAAAACAAAATAAGCTTAACTCGTCATTTCAAAATTCATTCAATCAAGGAAGTAAACAAAAATAAATTGTATGTTAATGATGTTAATTTAATTATTGTTAATAATCAAGAAGATACTTGTGTTAGCAGTTTACCAGGTCATGAAGAAGGCAATAAAAATGATTTTGTTGAAAAATTGTCAGATAATAATCCATCCTGTGATTATGACAAAGTAGAAATTTTGCTGGAAAAAATTCATTCTGATGATCCCAAAGAAAATTCTAATCTTGATAATATTTTGAGCGGGAAAGATAACTTTAAATCCACTAGTGTGAGTATCTGTGGTGATGAGGTAATGAATAGGGCATTACATACAAGTAGAGATCAGGATATGTTAGAAGGTGGACAAGAATATAGGGAAATAACTGTTCAGGATAATTCTTATCAGTGTGAAGAACCTGAAAATTTTAAAAGTGGTGGTAGTGAAACGCTCACAGATTTGAAGAGTCACAGTAATTTTACCAGTGTTGATAACAATGCGGAGACTGATACTGTGCACAAGGAGTATTCAGCTACAAGTGTTGTTAAATTTTCAGAAAAGAACAAAGAAAAGCTTTTTCAAAACGAGAATATTTCAAAAAAGGTTTTTGTTTGCTCTTTGTGTGGTTTGAGAACTTCCTCCGAGTCTCACATAAAAAGACACTTCAAATGTCACATTGCTCTAGAGAGAAAAACATATAAGTGTCACATATGTGAAAAAGTTCTTACAACGCATAGTAATTTAAAACGACATATTAGCCTACATGAAACTTGTGAGGTTGGTGTAGTAGAGTGTAATATGTGTAATGAAGTGTTAACTGACCGTCTCCACCTAAAATACCACATGGAGATTAAACATCCAGAATCATACCAGTGTTCCCTGTGTGACCACCAATTCGAAAATAAAAAGTTGTGTCGTGAACATGAACTATTGCACCCAACGATGCAATGTGATATTTGTCAAAAAATATTTTCTTCAGAAGGTCGTTTGAAGAGTCACAAAGTATTAATTCATAATGATACTGATCTTCCTGTTTCCAGACCAAAGATTTTTAAATGCCATATATGCCTTAAAATTTTAACAACCTACCATAATTTAAAGAGGCATCTACAAAATCATGAGAAATATTCTGGAAATGTTAGTTGTATGATATGTAATGAGGAATTAACAGACAAATTACATTTGAGACAACATGTAGAAGAAAAACATCCTGAAAATCATCAGTGTTCATTTTGTCACAAAGTATTTTTGAACAGACGACTATGTAAAGCTCATGAAATGACTCATTCTGAACGTTTCATTTACAAATGTGAATTTTGTGAGAAACTTTTCTTAACCGAAGCTCGGCTAAAACGTCATCAAGATATAATGCACAGGGACCCTCACTGTCGTATTTGTGGCAAAGAAATTATCAATCCATTAAAACTTTTAGATCATGAAAGGAGACACAAAAGGCACAAATCATTGTTTTCTTGTGACCAGTGTCCAAAAGTCTTTCGAACTCCATCTGGTTTGAAGTATCATATGTCAGTTCACACTGGAAAATATGCAGTTTATTGTGAAATTTGTGGAAAAGGTTTGCATTCAGAAGTAGTTCTTGAAGAACATAAAGCCACCCACACTAAAGAGATTCGTTACACGTGTGAGAAATGTGGAAGAACATTTTCATCGAACAGCACGTACCGTATGCATAGACTATGGCATGACAATCCACTTCCATATAAGTGTGATATTTGTGACCGTAAGTTCAAGCATACTTCTATCTTAGCTGTTCATAAACGTAGAGCTCACACTGGGGAACGTCCTTACAAGTGCCCTCATTGTAGTCAAACTTTTAGTGTCAGTAGCACTTTGAACAAACACATTATACTCCACACTAAGGAGTATCCTTACCGGTGTGAACAATGTGATAAAGGGTTCACAACAAGGACAAAAATTGCTCGACACATGGCCAAAATACATAATGATTATGAAATGTTGAATGCGAAAAAGAAAACCTGCGAGTACAAAATGGTTCTCCATCCTAGTGAATTTTCCAGTTCTATAAAAGATTCAAAAGAGGAAGCATTAATGGAAGTTGACCAAATTATTAATGAAGAGAAAGGGGTGGTTGAAGATGATGAGACTAATGCAGCCACTTTACAGGTATTGGAGAATGTAACTGTGGATCCTACACAAGAAGCTATTTTTACAATTTTCCAACAAGATTTTCCCAAATTTTAAGTTTTAGTTTTGTGTTAATAAAGTAAGTCTAAAACAAAACAAGGGGAAAAATTGAATTGGTGTATATGTGTTTAACAATTAAGTTGTTTTTCTTAGTATTAATAATTATGAATAATATGAGAAGGTAAAAAAAGAATTGGTGTAAAAAAGAGAGAAAAATTTTAACGTTTGATGTCATTCTATTAGAAATATATCTCTAAATTCTTCTTTACAATTGAATATGTCTATCCCAATAGAAATAAATAAATATTTGGTTTAGGGTTATTTTTCTGAATTTTGAATTACGAGAATGTAACATTTTGTTTGCCAAATTATGTGATTTTTATGCAGATTTGTGTTTTTTTGTATTGAGCATCAATAATTATTCCTTTGGCATATTTATTTTTTTGAGGACAGTTATATGATGCCTTAAAGAATTGTGAAAGGTAAGAAAGTCTGATTCTGTAAGGAAAATGGTTCCAATTGTATATTTACTTATTCTGGGAATGAAATGTAATTTGAATTGAGGATATGCAGAAATTTAACAGACTTGGAAATATTTATTACTACTTGAGGGAGTATAAATATGTTTGGATGTGGGTGGTGAATTATCCTTCTTTTGAGGGACTTTTTTTAATTGTTTCTGAAATGTACCTTGTGTTAGGATCTCCCCCCCCCCCTCTCTCTCTCAATAATCGGAGAGCACACAAGTGAGATGTAATTTATACAAATCTACATTGACCACTGACGCTATACGTAGTATCATGCATCTTGCACGTCAATGACTTAATACTCACCGCTCCATTCAACAGCTTTGACAAACTACTCTGTGTGTAAAATTCCTTAATAAAATTATCAGAACTCTTGTGTTCAACAGAATTGAGAAATTACAGTATCAATATCAACTCATTTGATCAATTTAACAACTTTTTTTACGGACATAAATAAGTGATTAGTTATTAATATGTTAATATCAACAAAGTTTGGTCCATAATTCTACAGTTCCCTTGACATAGAACCTTTTCTCATAGAATAAAACAATAGTTGCCGTGCACATTGTTGTTGTTAAGAAAGATAAATAGTGCCACCTAATTATTTACAATAAAATATATGTGTTTGCCCGATAGAATGAATTTTAAAACATTATAAGAAACTCATTGAAAAACTGATTTTTACATTGATCCTCTTCCCAAATAATATCATGTTTCACTCTGAATCTCTTGTGTACATATTGCTCATTTGGTGTAGCTCAAATTATTTTTCCTCTCCTTGGGATAGTGGTTGGGGGTTTACTGATTTGTGTTCACTTCGTCATTTAAATGGTAGAGCTTCCAAGATTGATAATTTTGCCTAAGTGGTTGTTAATTAAGCTCTTATGTTTATTAATTAAAAAGGAAGTAATGTCTCTGTTTTAGTTAATTGTATTAGTATGTTCTCAAGGAAATGATGTCTAAATGATCACGCGATGCCTCAATTTTTTTTGAAATAGTGATTCTAATATTGTCTTTATAACTCTGTTAATTCAGTTTTACATATTTGTTTTGTGAATTTTGTAAATGAATGTCGGGAAAATCTGTGATAAGCTCGTATGTAATTGCTGGATTTAAATATATTTATTTGTCCCATAAATAATTGTATGTCATGAATGTGATGTTATATTTATTTGTAGCTATATTATAATATTCATTAAATTTCAGTGTCGAGAAATTGTTATAACTATTTTGTTTTAATTTTTTGAAAATTTATTTATTTCATATCTGAATTGTAAATAGAATAAATAAATCAATTTTATATATATATATATATATATA
>NNCF01126105.1:228776-269126 GCA_002313205.1 Laupala kohalensis
ATGTTCGACGACAAATCGGACAGGATCGAAGATGCGATATCCATTGTTCGATGCATGCTAGGCGTGGTGTGTGTATGAGATATCGGCACATCCTTTGCTAGGCAAGTAGAACACACGATGACTTGCGACATATTTTCTTTTGGTTTTAACTAAACGAAACGTGAGCCAACACGAGAAAAAGCGTGAAAAAACCGTGGCACGTGCTCGACGCAGCAGAGGTTGTCGTACGCGGAGTGGATGCACCCTTCGTAAGGCGACAGCAGATGTCGCGTTCTCCAGTAGTGTGAAAATAGCGAGCAATGCTTTCAACCTGTTCGTGGGAAAGGGGATGTTGACAACTGATATACATCCATTGTTTCTTTCCCTTCAAACGCTGAGGAAGGGGAATGCAATATACATGACGATAGATGTTGCACGTTGTCGACTCTGAAACAAGTGTCACAAGTATGGTTGCATTGGACGTCATCTACGATGCAGGTATGGTGACATGGGGCGTCGTCTGCTAAGCAGGTATCACAGGGGCTGTGGCATGGGGTGCCGAGTCTATCATAACATAGGATGTATAATTGGAAACAGGTGACACCACCTATGTCGACTCTGAAGCGTTGTCTGACACAGGTGTAGAATTCGTCACAGCATAGGATGTTGAATCTGAAGTGTTGTCTGATGTCACCTCCTGTGTTGACGCCGAACCATGCACGGTTAACCCCGCCAAACAACAAACTGCAAGCATAGAATATCGCTTTTGATTGATTGAGTATTTATTTAACCTCGGCTATTTTTATTGTACATGTAAAATGCAATATAAGAAGTGTACCCTATAATATAGGAATAAATACATTAATTTAAAAGTATAATTTATGCATCTACATGCCTATTAAATTTTAACCACTACTGTAACACTAACCCAAAAATATTTACTTCTTAAGTAAAGAATAACGTCTTGCATTTTCGTTACAAGGCTGAATGTCAGCGTCCTTCATCATTTTGCTGACGTATGCCGCAGTGCCGACGGCAAGTGCTGAAGCAAAACAAACACCCCACCACTCGCAATCGCGGTATCGTCAGCATTCTTTATACCTTATACTTCACACATTCCTTCAGAAACGTTTAAACGAAGTCAATGATTTACATACTTTTAATTCGTTAGGCAATGCGTTTTTGATACCTTCATAAAACACACTTTTTTGCGAATTTGTTGTTCTAAAAGGAATTACAATATTGCCACATTGTCTAGTCTGAATTACGTCACCTTGTCCTAGAATTTGTAACAACACCTTCGCGGCGCGACACACAGAGACAAACCCGCTCTGCGCCGCCTTTGCAGCACGACACAGAAAATCCCGCTCTGCACCACCTTCGCGGCACAACGCACAGGATTAACCTCACTATATATACCACTTCGTCGAGCACCACATTAGTCAGTCAAACTACTCTAGCAGAAGGTGTACAACACTCCGGGAAGAACAAGATGATTGCTACATCGCTTCTGAACATACGTGCAGATGACACATCGCATACGTATGCATATTCTGAAAAAAACTTTTCTTTCTCATTCATAATTTTTGATTGTCTTTGTAGATGGGCGATCGTGAACATGCAAGGGTTTATACGAGATGGAAACTTTATGTGTAAAAGGTTATCCATCCTTGGAGACGGGGCCATGGAAAGTTTCATATTCGGCCCGCCATACGAAGAAGAGGAATTCAATGAAAGCGATGCAAGAATTGCACAATGGTTGTTGCACGATCACCAGTATTTACGGTGGAAAAAGGGGCGAAACGCGCAGTATAGGGTGGATGACTTGGATTATATGGATTTACCGAAAATAATGAAAAGTAGGTTGGGAAAGATTAAGACGATCTATGTAAAAGGTGTCCAAAAAACGGAGTGGTTAAGGGTTCGGAAGTAAGCATCATCAATTTAGAGACATGGATGTCCAAAGTTACGGGAGTGTTTGGAACATCTGAAACGAGAGTTCCAGAATAGCATATTGTTTGAGATAATGTTGGGAAGGTGGATTGGGGGGTTGGAGTTAAGCGCACGCCATGTCTTGACACTACATCTATGGATATCGGAGAAGGAAAACATTCATCTACCTCCTGCAACGCTTTAATTGTGTAAGGGTACTGTTTTTCTCGTTTGTTCAAAATGATTTTTTTTATCTGTAAAGAGACCCATTTTTTAAGTGTTCAATTTTTTTGCAGAATGTTTCAGGAATAAAGAAGATGGAAGAGTCCTCCTCCCCACCCCATGGAATCTACCAGATTTGCCTGAGTGTAACCCGGATTCGAATCAATATATAAAGAAAGTGTGGGATGTAGTCAATTCAGAAATAAAATGAAATAAAAAACAATGTTAAACAGGAATGTTTGTTAATTATTTTCGTTACCCCATAAACCAGGTAGAGTTACTTTAAGAGGAGGATAAAACATGACATGCTTTTTGAAGACTATTTCCCTTTATTGTTTGATCTACAGAGAATAAAAGGTGATCAACTTGGAAGGAGAGATGGCTTCTTCGAGAATAGTTCAATGCACACCACTTTCTCTCTCTTCTGCACCTAACAGAGCACACAGAGTTGACGCGCTGCTTTTATACACAACAAGCGATGTTTTTCCTTATCTTACAGAAAAAGGATGAGTAGAATAGTAATAAAAAATATGTTATTGATTCAACGCATTTCTACATTTTTTTCATCGATTATGTTTAACATCGAATCCCAACAATTTGACACAGCTAAGGGGTCCCTTTTTGCGACGGACTTTCTCCAGTAGAAAGTCCTTTGGATAACACGTGGACTGCATTTCCTCTCGGTAAAAACGTCAAGCGATGGCTTTTCAGTGCTCATCTTCGAGGGAGTATGTCACAGGATTCGAGAGATGAACTTTAACGATTCTGAAACGTTCTGTACTCCATGAGTCTTGACACGTGCATAGACCGTTTCCATGAGTCTATCGTCCTTCACATCTTTCTGCCGCATACTGCCATCTTTCTGTGGTGCGATGCTTTGAAGCATTGTACTCACGAAGAAGACTGGGGGCATGGTCAACCAATGATGCGACCCTTCTGCAGAGAAACGACGCCACATGCGCGCTTTCAACGTGTGATTGAAACGTTCCACACATACTTTCATGGTGGAGTAATGACGAATGTCTTTACCCTTCAACCACGTCGCAAAGACGGTGTTGTAGAACTCTGTACCGTGATCCGTCTGTACAAGTGTAGGATTGCGTTTGGAGGACAGGATACGTTCAAACGCCTTCTTGATAGCAGCGCCCGTCTTATTCTTCACCGGTTCAGCCATTGCATATTTCGATAGACATACCGATTATCGTCAAGATGTAACGCATACCTCTATTGCTCTTGGCGTAGGCTTGCATTTCTACCAAATCCTACTGCCAGAGATCGTCCAATCCCTTAGTGAGCACGCGACGTCTGGGATAGCGTTTGCGAGCCGGTGCGTGGAGTTCTTGCGCAATACCATTTCGCACATTATCGTAGTTTCTCTTTTTCGTTCTCATTGTATGAGCCCAGCGTCACGGAGCTCGTTATCAATTTACATAATTTCTCCATTGCGACCTTCGTACCCAGCCGATTGCGAGGTATGTAAAACGTAAGAAGCGTATTCGGATCACGCCAATATTTATATTTCGGAGACGTTACAGAACGAAGACCTGATCCTTCGACGTAGAGCGAGTGGCAGGTCCCATCAACATCTTAATGATATTACACTTGTCGGTTTGATTATATATGAGACGACCTCGTTGAAAGTACTTTTTTCGATGAGCAATCATTTCCCCTAAGAGATGTTTGTACGTTGTCTTATCCACCGGTGACACTTCTCACAGATTCGAATGTCTAGAAAGGACGAGTTGTTTGAGACCGGCTGTCGGTGCGTAGGTGTCCACTTTCACCTGGAATGTACCATCTTCGTTGAGCATTCCCAAAAAACATCTTTCCATCAATGATATAAGGTTCGTAGATTCTATCCGTGCGTCCCATAATCTTATTCAAGGTATCGCGGGGAATTGCGAAGGGATGTACCAAACACATCCTCTTTCTCCACATCTTCGTCTCGCTTCTCCTCTTGTCTTACACGTCTTTATACAGATGTTATGTTCTGCATCACTGTTGTGAAGCGAAAGAGAGTTCCTCCTTGGGGAGTGTTGGTGAGGTGAGGACTCTTTGAGGATCGTCTGATTTTTGTCTTTCCTTCTCGATGGCCTTCTCTACAGGTTCCTTCACGTAGATATCCAACAGTCTACTGCGATCACCTTGCATGACGTGGATTGCTTGTATTTTTGCTCAAATGTTTTCACGAATGCGATCAATTTCGTCTTCTAACGGTAGAGCTGGAGATTTGGAGACGGTGGTAGTGGTATTCCGAGCGCTCGCTTTCGTTTCAACTTCTCGCTTTCTGATGTCATGTATTCTTTTACGTTATCACATCCTGATTTTATGTGGTATCTTTTAGTACAGCTTCGCTAGCTGATATAGCTTCGCTCGGTTTCCTCGATTTTCTTTTTCTTCTGAATGATTTTTCCATGTTCCCACCTAACTTTGTTTTCACTATCATGGCAGCAGCGGTGGTCAATGCCGCTGCACGTTCACCAAGTCCCGTATCATTAGAGGTCACGCACTCGCACGCACGTTTTGCAAGTGCTTCGTCCGCTTTCTGTCGGTCTACACCTCCGTCGTAGCGATGTTAGGCAATATCATGCTACCTACATGCTTTTTCGAGAGCGTTGATGCCGCGATCTTCGCGCGCTAAACGCTTTATCGATTTTGTACCGGGACCACAGAATTTGTAACCCGGAATATACAGTTCAATAGGCAATGCATTAATGTCGCGATTGACCGAACCACAAATAACACCATCACCGCTCTTGCATACAGCTCACCGTCGGAACGGAAACCTGTTATTCCTCACCCTTCTCATAACGTCACACCACTGTCGTATTGCTTTCCTAGCACATTATTATATACGAGGAACGAGAAATCGATCAAAACCCTCGCGATACCATCCCTGTTGCATGCTTTGCGTCTTGTCGATCACGATAAAGGCGAAGGGATGATGCTTCCAAACACGAGAACACACGAGCTTGAAATCGTGAAAAGATGAGAAATCATTGCCTTGTAAATTGCTTCCTGTAAATGGTCGCGAGGTTGTTGTCTTGTTGAAAAGTAACCATGTTTACATTATCGCGAATCAGTTGTTTAGGAATTTTCGTATAGGCTTGGTAAAGGTACAACACTTGGCTATGTTTATGACGACCAACCGTAAAATAGGTTTTGTTGCAATCTTTTTTTCTGTTTCGACATCATCAAAGACATAGATGCTATTGGAGCCTCTGGTGGAGGGATTAGAAAACACATCAAATCCAGAGTCCATCTGTGACACGTTTTAGAAAATGAAATAAAGGTTGGTCTCGTGTGGTGGTGTAGAGATAAATATGTTGAAACGTGAGACCATTCGGTATTGTCAAGAGTAAATGACAACATTTGTTTTCCCACAACCCTTGGGCCCACGATAAGTGCGCGAACGCTCTCCGGCGACAGAGGACCGTTTCTACGCGCTTTCGGAGAAGAAGAATCCAAGAGTTGAACGACGTTGTATACGGGGAGGGGTGAATACTGTTCAACAACATCAATCGCAACTGCTGTGAACATGCAAATGAAAAGCAATAAATAGTTCAAACACCTCATCACGATACAAATTCGTCAGAACACGATGGATTTCTTTGGTCGCAATGTGAGAGACAGTGTGAAACGTAGGGAGGACATTATTATTTTGAAGGCAAATGCATTACCCGAGGGTGATGGTGCAACGAAAGAGTATATGGATGAACTTGTTCGTGTCGCTACACGTGATGCGAAAAAGGAAGAAGACGAAGAAGTGTTCAAACACTACGTGGGTGGAATAATGAAAGACATTCAACCTGTCATCCTTACCATCACTCCATAGTCCCCCAAGTCGATTGTCTACCCTAACCGACGACGTTTGGTCACTTTCACCGGGTGTAGGTGCGTGTCGTGCTCCCTATAACGGAGCGTTGTATGTGCTACGCTACTATCCCTCAGATGACCTGTGTGTCTACTTGGGTTGCATTCGGTAAACTGGATTAGAATAAACTTATTCCGGTTGAGGCAAATCGTTATTATGCGTTTCAATATCAACCCAGAACATCCGAAGCGAAGGATAAAACGAGAACAAATTACTCGCTTTTCATAGAATTTGAATACATCATTCCCTATTCATATTGGCCTGTGAAATATCAACATTTACACGAGTAAATAACAAGCTCAAATGGAGAAAAAAATAACAACGTGGGGTTAGTCGTACAACAGTGGAACAGTGTGCATCACAGGATGGTTCAGAACGTCGAAAGAAGAGAGTACTCCCAATTGGCAACCATGTGGGGGGATTCCTTCCACTACTCCCCCTGATTGTGCGTTGGGTGCCATGGGTTCTCTGGCCGGTGGCGCATCAGCCGTCGCCAACGTGAATAATGCGAAAACGAAAACTCGAAGAGATGATGCGTCATAACGAAGCGATGAAGGGGATGTTTTTGTAGCGAGACGTCAAAAGTTTAAGGGATTATGTTGGAAAAGGAGGAGGGCTTGAAGAAAGCTACAACAACAAAACCACCTTTGAAGGGGATTCCACGACGAAGCATAAAAAAATATTGCATCATGCTCGTGCATTGCGGATCCACTATGTGCAATACATTACCGCGTAAGAAAAAGACTAGAATTGGGTGTTATTAATCTGGACGATAGTTCGGGACACATTTTGTAGCCTTCACACATACATGCAACCCACGTTTGCTATTTTGACTCCTTTGGCTTACCTCCCCTTCTGAATTTCTCGCTTATGTCGGCATACATCGTCGTATCACCTGCAACAGAACGCAAGTACAAGATTTTAATACTGAAAATTGCGCTCGACTCTGTCTCCAATTCCTGTATTACGATTGGAAAAGAGGATTGTGTAGTAGGTAGAAGCGATGATTCGAACACTCACCATCTACGATACTGCTCCCGTGTTGATGGTGGGTTACACACCGCCTATCGTTTTAGACGGATTCTATGAACTAGCGCTCTTAAGTCTGCAAAACAAGAACAAAGTTTTAAACGTGCTTGAAGATTGCGATCGTTTCAGTTACGAGGACTATGAAAGAAGCAAGTGTACCTTATCGTCCTCCCTGTTGGCACCTACACCATTGACGATGTCGCGCACTATCTCAACATCTTTCTCCGTAAACAGTTTCCGGAAGACTTTACTAGTAAAAAGCTTTTTTTGCCTTTAAGCGGATACACCACCGCACGAGTGTCTCGTGAAAAGAACGTTTTGTCTCGATTTCAACGTCAAAACATCAATCGGTCCACTCGGGTTCCACTCTATTTTTACATCCACCCTCGCAAACACCTATCATACCTCAGAGAAGTAGGTGAATTTAAGAGACTGTTGCAATATCTTTATCAATTGTAATATTATCAATTGCGTATTCATCAATAGCCGAAAGGTACACACCCTCCATCAATTTCATATAGACAACCCGCCTGGTTCTATTGTTGAAGAAACATTGCATCACGTGGTGGGATATCGCGTAACATTACCATTCGTTGAAAGAGCAGTGACGGTACGCTCACACGCTTTCGCAAAGGAACACCATTCTCATGTTGTCTTCTACGAAGAACCGACTTATGTATAAAATGAAACCGCTTCGCCGCTGACAGCTCACTGTGCTTTGAACCCCCATAACGTTGACACAGAAGGGTAGACGCGTGTTACGAGCGTTAGTTTACATCCGACTGCAAGATGAAAAGAAGAAGCACAGTTGATGTGAGTCGGAAGGTCAACCTCCCCGATGCCTGTCTTCACATCGAAGACGTGCAACTCATGCGTAAGGAAACACGGCTTGTAAGATACGAGATATATAATTATAACCTTCCTCCACGAGCTACAATTACAACGATGAAATACGTATCGCCATGAATAATAAGGACGCAATCACACTGCCATCAGACAGTGTGATTGTCATTGAGGGGAAAGCTTTGAAAAAAGATGCTGCGACGAGGACGCCCTAACAACTCGACGAAAATGGGTGGGCATTTCTTTTTTCCGAAATTCGTTATGAAATCAATCGAAACCAGGTCGATTGTACACGACTTCCCGGTATTGCCACCACAATGAAGAATGTGCTTTGACTCTCTACAGAAGAACGTCGACACTTTAATTATGCGGGGTGGAGCGAGAAAGATGTTCGAGAGGAAGATCTCTTAAAACTAATCAAATCTGATGGACAATTGGATTTCTCTCACACTGTTGATGGGATTCGCGGAAGACCATACCCGAGTCATTTATGACGTTTTCCAAGAATTGGTCTTGGTACGGTCGAGAACGGATAAAGACTGTTTATACTGCACTGAAGAAGGTGCAACAGCGACACTGAGTGTCATTCACATCGATCGTATCACATGGCGAATGCAACACGTGCGTGTGGACCGAGCAAGTAGTAAAACGTGAAAAGGAAATCCCTATTGAATACAGAAATTAAGAACTCCATGAACTGCCAACCTTCATCCAAACAACAAAGAACATGTGGTAAGTGAAGATTACCTCCTCCAAGGAGATTTTCGCTCTGCAAACAGACAAACGTGATAATTTAAAGAAAAATGCGAGCGAATTCGACCACGTCCTTATGCCTACGGCAACATGATATTTAAACGATACGCATATTCCATACAATGACATACGTCTGGATTGGCCAACGAAACGTATTTAACTGACCTACTGCAATCCGAAACATACTGCAGCAGGAACAGAACAGGAAGGAGGAAGAAGAAGTTAACAGTTCTCGCAAACGTAAAAGAGGAGAACGTACACCTGAAAACCTGGTGGAGAAGGATGAGGTGTGTCGCATATATGGTATGAAAAAGAAGAAGAAGGTAAAACTGCATGGACAGGTGACTACAAAAGGTAGAAGGTGACAGGACTCTCCGACAAAGGATTATGCAAAATGGTTTATGGGGGAGTAAAACTTCAATATATTTTTCTTCAATATATTTATCAATGATTGTATAAGTTGTACTCTTTTTTCATTAAAAAACCTATGTAACAATCATGCTCTCAATTTTTTTCTATCCCAGATTTATTTACGAAAACGACATTATTTACAGAGAAATATTTTATAAAGGATACAGAGATAAAAAAGCATTGTAAATCATGTATACATTTTTCTTTTTCTCCTTAGGTTTCAAGCTATGAATTTGTCCGGTCCGTCTTCTTGCGTTTTTAAAGTCTCTTTATATATAGAAAACAAAACCATAGATGAATTATAATAAATTTCTGAACATGGTAGTCGAATGTATCTTTATATAAAACATTGTATACTTATTTATTGAGGAAGAATCATTTGAAGCCGTCTGTATCGACTAGAATTGCTTGTGTACCAAATTTTATGTTGACGAGTTTTCCACGTAGCGGTTTGAATACTTCCATGTTGGGAAGTTCAGAAAGTTTGATCAGTGGCAACTTGTTGTAGGCCAATACATCTTGTTCAAATTGTCTGTACATAGTGTGTTTGTAAATATTGAAATGAATCAATAATTATTTAACCATAAAAATATTGAACAAGAATATCAAATTTACTTCTTCCTGCTCTTCGTCTTTAACATCCTGCTTTGCATGAGGTGTTTCACGCATCATTTCCTTGCAAGTGTGTGCATGAGGTATTGTCTCGTCTTGCATACCAAATGAAAAAAAGGAATACACATATCACTACTTACAAGCACAACACTATATTTTAGTTTAAACAGACTTACACAGCTCGCTGTGACTCGGAATGTAACACATCTTTTTTCGTTCCGGTTCCTATGGGGAAGAAGAAGACTCAGCAACCCCCTCTTTCGAGTCATTCTTTTCTCCTTGTTCTTTAAATATTCCTTAAATCTAAGTACAACAAATAGAAAATTAATTTTTTTATGCTCACAAATAAAACTTTTCATCTTAAGTTATTCCTAGCAAACACATGATTTGTTTAGCGGAAACTCTTACTGTAACCAAGTGCTTATTATCTTTGATTTGCATGCGCTTAGTCTCCTCTGTCAGAGAAGGAGAAAAAGAAGAATTCACCTCTTCTTCATCCCTTCAGCAGATGCAAATAACGTCCATTTGTTTATTGTAAGAAGAAAGAAAGAAACGGAACGAAATTAATATTATTATTAATGAACTTTTTGTGATTCGCACTTCATTAACGCTAGCTACCGCGCGACTTCGTGCTTCATAAACGCTAGTCGCCAGAGTTTTGATTCGGAATACAACACTATATTACAATACGTGGATTGTGAATTTTCTTCTTTCTCTATGCTGCTGGAAAACACTGTATTTCTACCGTGAGTGCAGACGTTGGACTAGATGCTGCTGTGTGCATCTGCTCGAATTTATAGACACGTTTCATCCGGTACATGAAAGCAATTGACGCACATGCCGGCTCTTATTCTCTTTCATCGCCAAAGGCATTCTCATTCAAAAGCTTATTACTGTAATACCATTGACGCAAAGGAGAACATGTGTGTTTCGATAGCGCTATTTCTCTTACGTAGAAAAGAGTTCGTTATTATCATGTTATTTGGTGCAAATGAGAACATGTGTGTTTCGACGGCGGTATTTTTCTAGTATGAAACTGAGTTTGTTACTATTAAGTTATTGAAGTACATGTCGGTTCTTTTACTCTTTCATCAGCAAAGGCATTCATCTCATGTGTCGGCATTCCTATTCAATTACTTATTACTATAATGCCATTGACACAAATGAGAACACAGGTGTTTCGATGGCGGTATTTTCTCTCTTATAAAACTAAGAGTTTGTTATTGACGCAAATTAGAACACGTGTTTCTGCGGCGGGATTTCTCTCTTATGAAACACATTACTGTAATGCCATTGACGCAAATGAGAACATGTGTGTTTCGATGGTAGGATTTTTATCTCTTTGACACTAAGAGTTTGTTATTGATTCAAATGAGAACACGTGTGTTTCGATTAAAAGAGCTCCTTACAAGTACCTCGCATCCAACTTGTTTTGTCTTTTCTCATCGAGAGAAGGGTATATTAAAGACGTCGAAGAACGTCTCAGATCTCATTGGTTTGTAGCACAGAGCGACACAAGCACTATGGACGGTTGGTCGTTTGATGCACGGAACAATCAGGCGTGGGAGATTGTGGAAGGTGATTTTTCATTTTCTATACAACTCTATTTCTCTCTCAACTGCATACCTGCTTCTACCGCATGTTTTATTTCTTTTAGCATTTCTTGGATAGGAGGCGGAGGGGTGAGTGGATGACAACCAAGATTATTTTGATGAATTAGGGATACGTCTCGGTGAGTATGTCTATTTAAAAACATACCTGTTATGTATTGAAAGACATGTTCTTAGAAGATAGAGCGGAGTTGGAGGAGGAGGAAGAGGATCGAGAAGTGCTTCAAGAGATATTTGGGTTGACGCGTGGTGAGCAGTCCTAGTTTTTTCATACCTTACACTACACCTGTTCTCTTTCCACGTTGATCATCTTCTTTGCTTTTAGATATTCGTGGAGAAAAATTGATATAAATTGTCGCTTTTAGATATAAATTGTCGAAACATGCACATCGCGTATTCGCCTGTGACACATGTTTACGTGCTTTCCGACACCAAGGAAAATTCAACTGTCACTATTCTTACACGGGAGCGACGGCGTGGGATATTTTACCTTCAAGAGCAGACGCTAACATGTTCTTTGAATATTAACAACGCACACCACTCGTGATCTATTGTGATTTTGGAACTTTCACGGAACCTATTGCATCGTGTCAACCACCGGTCCATGCATCCAATTCCGAGACCTACCAACATCACACAATTTTTGCAGTCGGACTTCATGTGGTCTGCACCTTTGATGTGACACGCAATCGCTATATATCTTTTCGCGGACCTGATGTAGCGAACCAGTTGTTGCAGACATTGAAGTACATTGCATACGACTAAAAGCAAGTGTCAACCACCCCCTACCGCTCGTGATTTGTCCCGAAGATGACATCCATTTCCGTAGCGCAACGTAGTTTTGTATTTGCAGGACCCTTGATGTGACACGCAATCGCTATATATCTTTTCGCGGACCTGATGTAGCGAACCAGTTGTTGCAGACATTGAAGTACATTGCATACGACTAAAAGCAAGTGTCAACCACCCCCTACCGCTCGTGATTTGTCCCGAAGATGACATCCATTTCCGTAGCGCAACGTAGTTTTGTATTTGCAGGACCCTTGATGTGACACGCAATCGCTATATATCTTTTCGCGGACCTGATGTAGCGAACCAGTTGTTGCAGACATTGAAGTACATTGCATACGACTAAAAGCAAGTGTCAACCACCCCCTACCGCTCGTGATTTGTCCCGAAGATGACATCCATTTCCGTAGCGCAACGTAGTTTTGTATTTGCAGGACCCTTGATGTGACACGCAATCGCTATATATCTTTTCGCGGACCTGATGTAGCGAACCAGTTGTTGCAGACATTGAAGTACATTGCATACGACTAAAAGCAAGTGTCAACCACCCCCTACCGCTCGTGATTTGTCCCGAAGATTACATCCATTTCCGTAGCGCAACGTTGTTTTGTATTTGTATGATCAGACCGCGTACGCGATCACAAACACCTCACTGGTGCGTAACGCGGATCTGCACATAACGCATGTACTGTGAATTATCAAGTGCCACTTCATATTGCTATATTGATTTACAATTCTGCTTCTTAAGATTTCCATTTCAATCTTCGCGCGATAGAAGATTCAAGTTTTAAAAACCATAAACTCTTTATCGTGCCCCACAATCAAGAGCGTTTCATCTCTATTTCGATGTGTGTTGGTAAAGTAGAGCTTAGGTTTCTCGACTCCTTTAAATTTATGTCCAGCTCTCTCGATTCTTTGGCACGCACCTTTCGTCCGACAGATATCACTAATGTTCGCATGCATTTTCCCGATGACATCCATTTTGAATTAGCGTGTAGAAATTGGTTTGATTTAGCATAGTCGTATGTTTTTTCACACGATTATGTCAATGCGGAAGCGAAATTTGAAGGAACTGCATTACCGCCTTAGGATGCGTTTTTCAGTCTCCTCTCCGGCACTCACATTTCCAACGAAGATTATGTGCACGCACAACACGTCCGGCAATCGTTCGGGATTCGCAATATCTCTGACTATGTCGATTTGTATTTGGAGACCGATGTGCTTCTTCTCACCGACATATTCGAATCGTTTCGAAACTTGTGTTTGAAGTCGATCTTACTCATTATCTAACCACTCCGTCTCTGTCGTGGGATGCCATGTTTAAAATGACGGGGATGACGTTGGTACTGTTGCGACGAGGAGATCCTTCTCTTTTTTGAACAGGGAGTACGTGGTGGTCTGTGCCAAATGAGTTCTAAACATGCGCGAACCAATAATGTCTTCAAATACAATAGGGTGACAGATACAATCCGTTATAACCGGATCGTTATCTTCAATATATCGAATGTAATAATCTGTACGGACAGGCTATGTCACAAGCCATATCCATCGGTGATTTTCAATGGTTTACAGATATTGCAAACTTTGGAGTAGCGCAAGCGGTTGGGGAGGACGCGTCTCGTGGATATGTGTTAGAAGTGGATCTCGACATTCCGGAACATATCCATGACACCTTCATCGACTTGCCGCATTGCCTCAAGACACAAAAACCGCCTCATCCACAGAGTCGACAACAGACTCTCATGGCCACACTTCTTCCGAAACGACACTACGTCATTCATATTCGAAATTTACAACGTGCGGTAGACATAGGTTACAAACTCACTCGCATCCATCGCATTCTCTCCTTTCGTCAAAGTCATTACCTCGAACGTAACACTGCATTACGAAATAATGCTACCTCTTCTTTCCAAACGAATTTCTTTAAATTGATGGTACATAGTATTTACGGGAAGAGTTGTGAGAATAGGCGACATCATCGGCGCATGAATGTCGTCAACACGTGGGAGAGACAGTGCGATGCGCGGAAACTGCAGATCCAGCGTTTTTTTGTAGTCGAACGATCGAAGGTTATCTTATGACGATCGAGCTCCCCAAATCAGAAATGCGAATGAGTTAACCTATTTACAACGGATTTTCGATTTTAGAACTCTCCAAACATCACATGTTCGATTTCTTCTATACTTTTCTCAAACCTTGGATCGCCGACGTGAATATCTTGTATTTAGACACGGATTGCTATATTCTGTCGAAGTCGCGTAATGTGTATGACGTTATGGATCTCTATTCTTCCTACTATGATACATCCACATTAAAACCGTCGAATCGATTTGGTACACTTCCATGCAATAAGAAACTATTGGGTCTGTTTAAGGATTGGAGTGAAAGCGATACCTTGGTAGAATTTGCGGGTCTTCTGCTGAAAATGTATGCTATTCAAATTCTCTCTCAACGTACTTCGTGCAGGGTAAAAGGTATTCAGCACTCTGTTGTGCAACAGTATCGTTTCGGCTACTACTTGGACTGTTTATTTCATGTCAAGTCGAGAATGGATATTCAACATTGCATCCTCTCGAAATCGCATACGCTTTATTCGTTCGAGCAGCAGAAGCGCTCTCTCACTTGTTTCGATGATAAAATACTTTGGGTGGATATACGAGTCTACCGTGGGGTCACTATCGCATTGCGTTAGATGAGAGTGAACTGTCGTCGTGAGCGGTAGTCGTCGTCATGAAAAACGATATCACAACCCTTGCAGGCAATATCATCCATGACATGTTCCACATTCAATATGGTGATCCGGTAATGTGTGACTTGAGTCAAATTGCAATCGATGCACATTTAAATGTCACAACGGAGCCCGTCTCTGATTGAATACTGAGACGGTTTTCGTTCCCCCTGATGGGAAGGATAGCTCAGACTTAGATTTAAAGTAACTCGCTTAGACTGGCCTGTCATAGGTCTTGGTGAAAGGTTAAAATAATAACTCATGCACAAATATTAATGGAATTTACTGAATAATAAAGCCCTAAGTGGGCATGAAAACAATCAATTACATTGCTGTATTACAACACCGCATGATTACAACGTTCTAACATAGCTTGCTGTAAGGGCTGCTCATGTCGAGATCCGACAATGTTCCAAGTTCATACCATCGGGGAGTTCATCCAGTCCGAAGTTGATCGTCACCGTAGAAGCCACGGTGGAAGGTTCGTCAGTCAGCAAGTGTTCGGACCTCGAAATCTGTCGAAGGCCATGGCGCGAGGAGAAGCAGAAGAGCAAGACGCGCTTGACGCGTATCCCTTGCCTTAAGTAAGGTCGCGGGCGGCGCGCGGGGGATGATGAGCCCTCTGGACAACACCCTGCTGAGGTGGTGGCAGTGTGTATTCTAAGAATACAGTATCATGTCGAGATGGAGGGGATTTTCCGCAGAAATGGAAAAGTTGCACACGGCTCCTCAGAAGACCCGTGGGAAGGATAGGGCGTTGTCTAAGTTTAGATGCATTTAGGAAGAAGGAGGGAGAAACGTCATATGGGAGGGATGCCATGGTGCGGCTGCATCGGCATTGTCACATTTCTATGTGTCATCTCGCGTGACCACACGGAAAAATACAGCGTCTTCACCACAAACAAAAACAGGAAGGGTTCCTATCTCTCGCGGCTGGCGTCGCGTCGTCGCGGCGCTCGGAGGTCGGAGGCCCTATTTAGGGGATCAAGTAGCATCCTAAATGTATCGAGACCATTTGTTATGAANTTTTTTATGTATTGTTTCCTTATTGTTGCTAGTTGGTTAGTAACATAATTAAACAATATATATCTGTGGTGCCGTGACCAGGATACACCTTGGTAGTGACTTATTCACATGCATTGTTGTATATTCCAAATACTGATTGAATTGTGTGTTTTCCTTAACTGTGTTCAACGCNATCTATTAGCATTGTTTGAGACTTTGGGTCGTCATCTTGAATGTAACACAACGCAACATAATGCAAGGAGTCACTGTCCTGCGACGCACGATCTAGTCCTTGTCATATCCAGCTGAAAATATACCTCCCATCTAGGACACTAGGGCAAAAAACAACAACAGCGCGGTCTCTCTCCTATGCTTTACAGTGCACCATCTGCCTTCAGGTTTTCGCCTCATCTCCTACAGACATACATTCTGCTGGAGGTTTTTGGAGAAGTGGGTGGGTCGCGAATAATATGGCCATGCCACCTGCCCCTTGTGCCGCGCACACCTGGACAACTAGAGAGATTCTGTGGCATGACATCGTCTCGCACCTCAGCAACGTGCGGGAGTGGAAGGTGCGGCAAATAGTCGTTTTCGTCTTGGGTTGACTTTTCGACTATTCGTTTTTTTTTCTTTCCCTCTTTTATATTACACTATTATTACACGTTACTTACACATTTTTTATTGTTTCAGAACGTACTATTCCATATATCGTTTTGCAGACCCTCTCTTTCCAATCACTTTTCTTTTTACCTCCACTCACCACCTGAATAGGCTACTCCAAAGTATAATAAAAACATCATTTAAAAAAATTTATAAATATATCTGAGAATTTATTAGAGTATAAACTACTTCATTTCAACATAAGGTTCCTTCACATAATTCAGTGTGACAGCATCTTGTGAATGTACTGGATTTTCTAAATTGGTGACGCGTGATCTTTGACAGTCGAAGAGGGATTATCTTCCTTCGTTATACGTGCCAATCCTATTTCTCATATTTTGCAAACGATTATGTTGCAAACAGCCTCTTCCACTTTTTTCCATTTTCTGGTCACATTTAACTTGGTTGCCACATCGTTTTCCTCTACGGGTAACTTGACGAATGGACTTCTTTTTCACATCCTTTTAAAGTTTATTGTTGTGGAATGCGTGTTGTGTTGCATATTTCACATAGTCTTGTTCACCGCATCTGAAGCGTTCAAGGGAACACCTACGTTTTGTATACGTAAGCGATTTGCATTAAACGGCGACATGACATCGGGTTGTTGCAGATATAATTTACTTGACTCTTATTGCTCCCTGTTCTATTTGTTCGAGTCCTTCCAATAGCGTTCCTACATTTTTAATATCTTGATAGTTGAGCTCTCGGACCATGGCAATCTCTTCTTCCACATGTTGCTGCACACGCTTCACTTGCTTTTCAATATACTCATTGAAGTTGAGTTGGTGTGTTGATGTCACTTACTCTAGGTCTCAGGGGGACACTAGATTTTTGCACCTTGACCGTACATTCTAGGCATGACATTCTCAAGAATAAAATTCTCAAGAGACATGACATAAGACCTGTCTACAGCGCCCCTGAAAAGTTAGGCAAATCTCTTGTTAAAGCTAAAGACAAGCTACCCTCCCTGGCGTCGGCCGGCATTTACTCCATACCCTGTAAATGTGGTCGCGAATATATAGGGGAAACCGGACGAACTGTGGAAGAGGGAATGAGAGAACACATTAGACATTTCAAATATGGAAGGACAACCAAGTCAGCCATAGCCCTCCAAGCGATAGAGGTGGGGCAAGACATTAACTTTGATGAAACTCGGATAATTACTAAGGAGGATCGTTGGTGACCCAGACGGATCAAACAAGCCATAAAGATTGCCAGAACACCTAACAATCTTAATGTTGACAATGGCTTGATCTTAAGCAGCGCCTGGAGTTGGGCACTAACTCCATCCCAGCGCTCCGCTTCACTCGGTGACCAAGCGCATTGTGACCCCACACCCGCCCCATCCGGTTCCTGTCCGCCCCGCGCTGATTGGCCGCCGCGGCCCGCCAATCATGGCGTAGCCAATCATGGCGCAGCCGCCCAACCCCAACCCAATCTATATAACCGACGCGTAACACGTTCGACATCGCAGAGCACGACAGCAACTTAGGTCTGTAAGACTTTGACATTACCCTGAAGCAGGCCACAGCACGATGGCCGAAACGTTGGTACTAAGACGCGGTTTGTCCCGGACAAACAATCTTATGTTACGCACTCTACTCTCCTGATTTATACCGCCTCCTCCCCAACCATGACACGGGATTGACGTCACCGCATCCATCTCTCACAAACCATTGCTCTCGGGGAAAACAGCGCAGTACGTCTCTGACTGTCATCGCAGGTGGATCGTACTTGGGCGGGTTGCATCCTGGATTACATCCTATGATGCTAGATTGCATCATCCTGTGATGCATCCTATGATGTAAGATTGCGTCATCATGAGTATTGAACACGCGTCAGAACCGGCACCCCCACCTCTTTTTGGCTCAGAGCATGTCGTGACACTGACTCCGAATCGCCACAGGCGAAAATTCGCTTATCGCTCCCCACCCCTTTTGGCTCAAAACCAGCACATTTATCATTCTTATGAGTGAAACTGACTCAGAACCGGTACACGTGTGACTAACGATGTGACCCCTACCCCGTTTTTTCATACCACTCTCTTATGTGCCTCAAAACCGGCACAAGTCTCCTACTGTTCGATATCAGTGATTCTTGTAGTTTTCGAGTGCGTTGTGATGAGTAGTGACATTCTCGGGGACGTTCGAGATCACGAACACCTGTTCAACACATTAGGGAGGGTATGCCGTGTAAAAATGATCCAAAGTGATATAGATATTAACGAGTTTCAACGTTGTTGGGTTGAATGGTGACATTCTGATGTCGTGCAAGTGTAAACTCACATCTCATGAGAAATGGCATCCTTACCGCTCCCAAGAAAGTGAGAGAGATGATATGATAAAAAATGACAAAGACTGATTTGGGTTTATTCTACAGTTTTCAGAGTTTCTAGATGAAAACGATCGATATCAGTGGCGAATCCATAGTTTTCGGAGTTTCTGAGATGAATTATGATACTGGGGATGCCATACAGTCCAACGTACGACCTAATTGGAGGAGGGGGATGCCCTAGTATGGGTGAAGTGGAAAAGAAACAATGAAACGGAATAGAAATGTAAAACGGTGTATATGTCACTCTAATCAATTTTTTTCAGGGTCGCTGAGATTAATGCTAACACTTCCGAAGTGAAAGTTGTATTAGGGAGGGGGACACATATTTATGTTTACTAAAAGCTATTTAACTTTACTGAATATTGACATGATTTTGGAATTGACTGTCATGTATCCATGGAAATGTACTTACATTATTGACAAAGAATGTAACGAAGTGAAATTCATGGACGAAACGTTATGTAAAACATTATAAATCTACAAAGAAAATATATTTACTTTTTAATATAGTAATACACCGATAGCGGTGGTCTAGTGGTAACGTCTTCACTGTAGAGCATGGATTCAATCTCTGCTCGGCCGAATTAGATGAGGTTTTCAAAAGGGGTTTCCCTCTCCGATTCCAGACAATTGTCTGTTTGGTACCGTACGTTGGACTGTATGGCATCCCTAACCTAACACCCCTCATTCTCAAAACGCATTAAATAAATAATACTAGCAGCCTGCCCATTTCACTCTAATTCACCACTTTCAAATAAGAATTGAAAAAAATATTGAAAAAATCTTCTCATAGCGGAACTATAATACAGAAGCAATTTTAATTCAAGATTTCATGTTGAATATTTTAAGATTTCACACTCTATTCATGAAAAATTTTCACTCAATAATAATAATGAGAATAGAAAATTCCAGAAATTCAATCTAACCAGTGAATAAAATAAGCGTTAAAAATTTTTTCTTCTAAAACAAGCTTTTATTTCAAAAGAACTGTGTTAAAAACAATGTTGAGGACAACTGAAAATAAAAGTACTAAATCTAAAGAAAATGTCCCTTCCTTGGTCATCATAGGTGCGAGAGCTTACAAGGTACATAAACATTGATATATTTAAAGAATGAAATATTAATTTTAAAACTTTAGTCATCAATCATCATGAGTACTAAAACAATTTTAAAATTTTTGAAAAAACTCGGCATTTCAAAATTTATGTAATTCCTTTCCATATAGGAATAGTGGCTGATCATGGACTTGTGTGTCATTGTAAATAACACTATTGGTATCAGAGGTCCCAAAACTTACGATCTCAGAACTAATATCGATTATTTTTCTTAAATTTACATTTCACCCATTTCTCACCCATACTGAACTATATTTATTGTTAGGAGTATGCTGAAACGTTAAATCAGCCTCTGTCTGAGGGCCCTTGATCGGAGTTGATGTAATGGTCCCATGCTTTCTTCTGGAGAGTAAATTAATTTATTGTCCTCCACGTTGTCGTACGCAATTTATTATTGCTTTTTGACAATAAATGATATACCCAATGGGTATATCCCTCTTGTAGGGTGATCTGGGTGTGTCATTGAGCGGTTCCATTCAACTGTTCCAAAAAAGATGTATGCAACTCCAATGTCGGTGGTTTTTTGTTATTTTTACCTGCTGCCGCATTCTCACTCCCAACCTAATGGGTGCTAGGGTGCATATTATCTCACCTTTGAACTAATTGTGAACTTATGGGGATGTCCTGGTCCATCTCAACGGCACCATTGATTTCAATCTAATGCTTTTTTTCATTATTGCCACCCCTTTTCAACCCGTTCCTAGTGTGCTAGTTTGTTTTCTTCCCACAATGCTTGTTGTAAAAAAAGTCAGTCATTTGTGTAGTTTGGATGAAGTTGCTCCAGGAATTCTAGAGTTACATTGGGATTTGAACACATACATACGCCCATTTCCAGGGGTCGATACATACTAATATTTTAGGGGGGTTATAACTGTAGAAAGAAATGTGTCCTTCCTACAATATACACATCTTCTGCACTCGACTTCTCCCCCGGTAAATGCTCATGCCCCATCAACCAGCTCGCACGCACTAAGTAGTTGATGATTCAGGAACACAGTTTCCTACGAATATAGCTTCCTACGCATCACAAAATGCACGCCGCTATTCAACACATATCAGAAGCTCTCACCATGTTTGTTTATTGTTTATTCATCGTACTCCCACGACATGGCCCCTCTGTATACAAGAGTTCCAAAGCACAGCGTTCCAAGGCCAACACATTCCAAGGCCTCGACAAGGAATAGAAAACGAACGCATCGTTCGACGTAAATAAATTCCATGCATAATTCCTGATGAGTAAAGTGTACATGAGCACCCAGTAAACAAATAACCACCCCATAACGGCACCCGCAAAAACTACTCCCTTCGGAGCAAATTAAGTCTAATATGACTTAGATGTTCAACTATCTTCACTTTAATGAACCACCCTTGGCGACGAATAACAAGGATTCCAGCAGCTCAGCTCATGCTAGCCAGACGTGCCCGGTGTGCTCATATCTGCCAAAATTTCTAATCTCGACGAACTTTGCCAACCCTCAGTTCCGAGATTCTTAAAGCATCAAGCTTTACCAAATACGTGTTCTCACGACTTGGAACACGCATACAAAAATAATACGACAAACTAAGCTTATCAAGACTTCGCCGACGCGAAGAACTTCTGCGCCAGCTACGAGAATCTTCACTCCCGGAACGGCGCGACGACTGAACTTGAAAACCGCAAGACACCACTGCTAGATTCCTCACGAGAAGCGCTCCTCTTCATACGAACGCGAGCCCAGCGGTTCGTCATCATCGACGCCACGAGTCTCAGAGGGTCTAACTATACGGATCGCCGCCACAGACGTTCAAACTGCAAGTCCAGACGACGTTCAGGTTCCCGTATTGTCATACGGTGTCTTCATTTCAAACGTTCTCTATTTGCCCTACCAAGGCAGGTCTCTGTATTTAATAAATTGCTACAAGGCCAAAGTTGGAAACCTAAAAGTTTTATTTATCTTGTGGAAGCGGAGATTTGGTTGTAAACCCAACTACATCTCCACACTACGCAACATAACTAAAGAATGGGATATCTCCAGAAAGCACCCCAGTTTTGGACATGGGATATCTCCAGAAAGCACCCCAACCTTGGAAAAAATTAATACAGAGGGGGTTCCCTACAGCAACGTTCTACTTTCGTGATTATTTTAATTCATTTGTGGGACAGGGGAACGTGAACTTTTTTGTATTAAAGATGCAAACATTTTATTCACCTTTTTTTAAAAAAAAAAGAAATTAATTTTTCAAGGACAAGAACAGAATTTATGCTAATGGATGCATCTGCGGCTTTTGAAAAGTTAAGTACAAGTGTCATTAATTCTTGAGACATTGGCTTTGGCCGAGTGGACCAAAATTTATTTAGACAAACAATATTCAAAATTGCCCTAACACTAGAAAAAAACGTTTTTTTTTACATATTTTGCAATTTTAATTAAAGCGTGTTACATAAGTTTTCTAAAGTCTAAAAACTTCCGAAGCACTAACTCAAAGTGATCTATGAATGTTGAAGAATGGGTTTTATATTGAAAAATCTAGTTAATTAATGAAGCTCAAACAAGAAACAAAATAAACTGTTTGGGCACATTAAGGGTATGTATTCGTTCGAGGTTTTTGATGGGGAGACTGCACAAGACAGTTTTACCGCGCGCTCTACCAGTGACTTACTAGGACCAAGGTGACCGCGCGGGTGAATGTAATGACAAGGATGACATGAAGATGAGATGATTATGAATGAATGTTGTGGAGTGAATGGTAGGGGAAACAAGAGTACCCCGAGAAAACCTGACGCGAACACCGCTTCATCCACCACCGCGAATTCTACTTGGACCGGGTTTGAACCGGCGTAGTGGGCGAGTACGCTAGGCACTACGCCACGGGTCGCCCCTACATTACGGGTAAATATTTATATCAGAAATTCTTGGCACGTTATGTTCGTGTGCAGTGGTTGTGTATTCTTTCGCCACGGGCTGATGACATTCAGCTATGTTCTAATAAAGTTAGTAAATAATAGGGAGGGAGTGCTCTTAAATTATTATTATTATAATTTATGTGGAAGATTTTTATTTACCTCTACTTACAGAGGCAGATTTAAAAGTTTAGCGCCCCATGGTAGTAGTAAATATAACATCCTTTGAGAGCAATTTTATATACATATATTTTAAATAATTATATTATTTATATAATATATAAAAAAGTAGTAATTATATATTTTTGTTTATTTATTAAAAGGTACAAAGTAGTATCCGTACTAATATATAAATGGGTAACGCGAAAGCGAGTCTGTCTGTTTGTTACTTAATCACGATTAATCCACTGAACCAACCGTGGTGAAATTTGGCAAGGGTATACTTAAGATGCCCAGGATGAACATAGGCTAACTTTTATTTTTTTAATGCGTGAAAAGAATGGAAGAAAATGATTTTGACCATAAATGTCGATGAAATCGGAAAAAAATTGGTAGGAAATACCAAAACACTTTGGGAACTTCGAATAAGTGGTAGACCAGCTTAACGACAACAGCAGCGATGGCTCGGACGGTGGCACTGGAGTTAGTGACGGCGGCGGCGGCGGAGGCGGTGGCTGCAGCGAGGGAGGCGGCGTCGGTGGAGTCTACGGCGTGACCGGGGGAGGCAATGGCTGCGGTGATGGTGCAAAGGGAGGCAACGGCGGTGAAGGAGAAAACGAAATTCGTCGACCGGTTAACAAGGGTGAGTCGTTAGTGTTGCTGCAGATGAATTGTAGAAGTATTTACTTCAAAAAGTTAAATTTTTTAAATTTATTTATTTGATATTTATGAACCATATACTATTGATACGGAGTCATGGCTATCGGAGGACGTGAAAAATGCAAAAATATTTCGTTCTTATTTGTCGGTTTTTAGACGGTATCGTGTGAGTCGTGAGACTCGAGTTTTTATTTGTGTGAAAAACAGTTTATCGTGCTTTGTAGGGTAGATGAAGTTCACTTATCTGTTGAAATTGAAGGTTATTCAGGTAAAACTCTAGAAATTACAGGAATATAAAGAACTCCAAGAAATGATACGCGCGTGTTAGAAAAATTAGTTAATAAAATGAGTCTCAATTCCAACATAACTAGAAATAGCATTATCGGTTGGGTTCTTAAATTACTGGGAGGGTGACTCAGATAGCATTAGCAATGCGCAATCATTAGTAAACAATCTTGTTTGGGATAGTGGCTACTGTCAGGTAGTGAAGCAACAAACAAGAGGGGACGCTATTCTGGATGTTTTCCTCGTACGAGCAGAGGGTGAGCTTACCACTTGCGACAATGTAGACGGTATAAGTGACCACCGGCCCCAACGATGGCGCAGGAGGTAGTGTTGTTACTCATCACCAAGTCATCCCGGGTTCGATTCCCCAGAAAATTTGTAGCTTTTCACATTAATGTCCCAGTTCATATAGCTGTGACTACTGAAAAGCAAACCTTCCTTCCTCTATCCAGCTCCTACTAGTATCAATAACTCTATTACTAACTACTTCTACTAACCCCTCCACGTGGGCCAAGTTGTTTTTAAACCCCGCTAACCGGCCCACCTACTAACAATGACCTACCACCCAACTCCTATCGCTCCATGTAGATAAGCTTCAATAGCACGCTACATTTCCCATTTACAAATACAACAATAACAAAGTGACCACCGCGCGGCTATCTTAGAATTCCACTGGGCTAATTCTCAAATACCTAGACCACAGGAAAGAGTAATTTATCAATATAATTAAACAAACGTACCAGATTCCCAGTTTTTTCTACGTCAAAATTACGCGAGATGGGCTGGTACGGGAAACTTCGTGGAAGTAATTTGGTTAAACTTTAAGAATATAATATTTAAGAGCATTGAAAAATTATTTCCCCATAAAAAATTAAAAAACAATCCTGACTCTGAATATTATAATAGTTACATTAGACTTTTGAAAGCAAAAGTAAGAAAAGCGTATAAAATCGAAAGAAAGGGACTCACTACCAAAATAATTACAAATTACTCTTTAAACAGTTATTAATAGAAAAGAAAAATGCTCAGGAGTATTTTCTACACAAAATTTTCCAAAAAAAGACAACTGTTGGTCGCAATTTTGTAAGTACCTGAAAAGACGGAAAGGAAATAAAGTACACCCTCTATTAAAATCGGTGTAATCTACACAGAACCTCAGGATAAGGCCAATGTTTTTAATTCATATTAATCGTCGGTTTTTTTGGCATTTCCTCTACTAACGAGTTTAAATTTGACAAATAATTCCCATGTAAATACTTTTGTTCTAAATACTAGGATGCTGCGACAGCGAATTTCTAACATTAAGAATAAAAAATCAATCAAAATTCCGGGGCATTTACTTAAACTCGTTGGGGAAGCCACGATTCCGTACTTAGCCAGGTTTTTGATATTACATTAAATAATTCATCATTACCACGGGACTGGAAAAAGGCTATCGTGGTACCAATTCACAAAGGAGGTGATTGCTCATTAGTTATCGACCAATTAGCTTAACCTCCATAGTATGAAAACAGATGGAACATATTATTGCAGATTATTTGAAGAATAATTGGGAGAAAAATAATATTCTACATTATACCCAACACGGTTTTAGATCCGGGTACTCATGTGAGAGCCAACTTATTTCCGTTTGCCAGGACTTAGCTGAGTCACTTGAAGGGGGGGGGAGAAATGATGCAATATTTATTGATTTATCAAAAGCGTTCGATTTAGTGCCACATGACCGTCTTCTTGCAAAAATCGCGAAGTCAGAAATTGATTCGCGTGTTGTCCAATGGATTTGTGAATTTCTCCGGGATCGCTTATAACAAGTTAGAATAGATGGGTGCTCCTCTAAAGAAATCGCGGTGACATCGGGAGTATCACAGGGAAGCGTTTTGGGTCCACTCCTTTTCCTTGCATATATTAACGATATATCAGACCTCATTAATTCGATAATGCATTTATTTGCAGATGACTGTAGTATATATCGGAATATTAAAGAAGACAGATACCGAAATATGTTATAGAGCGATCTAAACGTATTGTGGAAATGGGCTGAGATGAATAAAATGAAAATAAACCCTCCAAAAAGTAAATCTTTATGTTTTTCGAGATCAAAAATAAAACGTGCTCTGAATTATTCATTAAATCATCAGATTATTCCAGAAGTTTCATGCTGTAAATACTTAGGTGTTATAATTTCTCGTGACTTAAATCGAACAGAACATGTTAAATACACAACGCAGAAAGCTTGGAGAGCGCTGAACTTCGTAAGACGCGTACTTAGAAAAGGAAACTCGAAATCTTGAAGCTTGGCATACACTTAGTTCGACCTATACTGGAGTACGGAGCCGCTTCCTGGGATCCGTATAGCGAGGGTCAGATCAATGAATTACATCGGATACAAAGAAAGACCGCGAATTTTGTTAGGGACAACACACGTAATTAATTTAGAGTGGGGTACACTTTCTAATCGAAGAAAGTTAGCGCGTCTTTGTGCTCACTTTAAAACCTACATGGAAGAGCCTGCGTGGAAATCAGTGAACACTAGACTACACAAACCGAATTACATTAGTCGCGGCGACCGCAAGCGTAAAATAAGATGTAGGAAACAGAAAACGGATATTGGTAAATACTCCTTCGTGAATAGAACCATTATAGTTGGAATAATTTACCTGCAGTAACACTTTCGAACTTACCAAAAAGAGTAAAATGTTTCCGCAACCTTCTTGCTTCGTCGAAATAGGATCATATGTGAAGTGCAGTAAAGTGTAGTGAGGTGATTGGAATAGATATAGAAAATGCTCAGAGTGAAAGTAGTAAAGTGTAGTGATGTGTACATGATTGCTCTCAGCAACTCTTTTTTGTTTTTATTTTGAGTTATAAATTCTTTTATTTATGTTATAGCAATTACTTTTACGCTAAGGGTATAGGAGGAGTAATAATGTGTGTGTATACTGAGCGCGTTTGATCGTATGAGTGTGTTTTTGTAACTGTTTGTAAGCGAAAATGTGTTCGTGTATGAATGTGAACATACGCACATATGAGACTCATGTAGTTAATTAATTTCTTAAATCTAATTTCTTTCTCGTTGTAACCATGCATAGTAATCCTGTCGTAAATTGTGTCGTTACGCCAGAAAATTACTCTGTCGTAAACGACAGAAATTTCGGTGAGGGATAACTGCAGCGTCGCCGAGCAGCGATCCGCTAATGCACGACCGCCATTCATAACTAATAGACCTCCGAAGACGACTGACTCTCTTCCAACGAACATGTGATTCACACGAACATTCTCACAACCGTAATGGCTCTCCCATCGCTGCCACTACAACACTGTCGAGCTGTGTATTACACAATCGTTTTTACTAATAAACTGCAGTACTAATTTCTGATTAAAAATCGTTCAAATGAGTCAACCTTTTTGAAAATCTCAAACGCCTTTCCGCAACTACAAACCATATTGTCAACGGAATTTGTTTTGGAGGGGTCGTGATCCCCATGACCCCTCACTCGTATCCGCGCCTGCCCATTTCACCCTCTTAGGGATAGATTTTCGTAGAATGGTCCGTAATACGGTACATGAATTTTCGTGTAAAATCATCTTTTTTTTGCCATGCAAACTATAAACATCTGTAAAATTACACCTCGATTAAAAACTTGGAAGTGGCCGAAAAATCATTTACAAATTTTGAAACGGGAGGACAACATAAATAGCTCTCTCCGACATGAAGTGTGAAAGTTATGTTTGATTTTCTCGAAATTTACACCCCTCGATGTTGTAAGAGTGTTTCATTGCGAAGTGGGTGGCACTGGAACTTCCAATGAGGGAGTGCCTTAACATAGGGGCTTCCTAAGCACAAATTTCACTGTGATACATTGTAAAACGTACAAGTTCATTGAATTCACTGCGCCGCTAATTTTGACGCATAGTCTAGATTGTGAGTAGGTGAGGGAAACCCCATGCTGAAACCTCCCAGTTCAACTGGGCGGGCAATCAAACCCGTGTTGTTCTGCTCAGCAATTCTTAAGAAATGAACACACTATCCTTACAACCCATCTGTTGGTAAATGAAGAGGTATGCGAGTTAAGTAATTTTTTGTTTTGTTTTAAATGAGGTAAACACAAATGTAATTTTTTTCTTGGTAAATGTATTGACAAATTCTGTAACTACACAAATAAAGAGGCTCCTTGTACTTGAATGAACAATTATAAATGCACATTTGGGTGTATATCCATGTCCTCCAAACCTTATGGGCTAAAGCTGTTATACTTAAGAATGATATTGTTTTGGAAATAATTTATACATTTCCAAAGCAATATATTTATTTTGGCCAATGTGTTTGCATGTTCCCAATTTTGTGTTCTGATGATAATCCTTTACTTTTCTATCCTTCGTTAGGTAAGAAGAGTAATTGATCAGAGAATGGTCACTCGTACAATAAATTAAATATTTTTATTCATGGAATGATATACATCTTAGTAATTAACAAATAATAGCGTCATTTTTAACAAGGAGGGAAAGACATACGTTTATAGCACAGCCAAACATCAAGAAGAGATTCATTGAGGGAAAATTTTGATAAATTTGTGTTTCTTATAATTCTACAGTAACGGTTTTCATCACAGGCTGTCATTGTCACATAGGTCCACAGTTCTCTTCATTTATGATGACCACTTATCACTACACAAATCATCATGAGAGACGAGAGCATCAGGAAGACAAAAGCAAGAAGAGGACAATAAATTTTCTCCATACAACTATTTCTTGAACACACATTACTGTATAGTTTAGTTTAATGATAAACTACAATTTGGCCAGTCATGTCATTTCATAATGTTAGCTAGAGATTCCTATAAATGCATAAATTATAATTCTAGTTCTAGATTCATTGTTAGATTCGAACACAATAATGAAATAATAATTACACAATTATAGGAGACAATATTTGGAAAATATTTATTTTTGTTTACTGAAAACATTCACACCATAATCTCTGCACATCTAAATAACACTCCTACACACAAACATATTATTAGTACTTCTCTTCTTATGTTGGATTTCCAATTGAAGTATGATTAAGTCCCTTGAGGTATGATATGAAAGTAGTAGTAGTTTGCAAAATTTCAAAGGGATTAGACTGTAATAAATAGAATGTAATATTCAGTCTTCGTAATTAATATGTCATAATGACTGACATTGAGATTTTATGGAAGTAATAGGAAATGGGATGAGACTAATTGCCAAAAGACTGTACTATGGCGAGAATATTGCATGTTGTTGGAAATGTCATTTCTTTAGTTCCAAATATTATTTTACTGGTCATTTTCTTGGTACCAGTGACAAGTACAGGTTTTTATAAAATAAGGGGTTGAGTAAAGGGGTGACCTGTGAGACCATAATGAAATTCTCATTTACCTATTCTTTAAACCTACTATAGAAAGGGGTAAATATTTTGAAGTAAAATGAAATATTTAAAAAGTGAACTAAATATGAAAAATAGGTAAGGAATTTTTTGTAGTATCAGGCTGTGACAGGAAGAGGGGAAGCAATTGCCACTGCTTCATAGTAGGGTAACATGAAAACCTGGACTACAGAAATTCACTGAAATGTTATCAACAGACATTAAATTCAGTCGTAACATCATATACAACATCTCCTAGTTTGTCATAGAGTTGCATATAATGTTTTGAATTAATGATTAAAAGATTTTCTCTCTGAGTGCAAAGTTTCATTGCTTCAAAACTATGACCAGAAATATGTTCTTTAAGGAAATAATATTACATATTAAAGTGTGAAAATATCAGTAATTTTTAAGAGTAATTGTATTTATGAAGCTAAAGAGAAGATATGATAAAATTGGCAAAGCAAACTTGCTACTTGCTACTTTTGTTCACCTACCTGTTATGAGACATGGTATTTTGAGTAGAAGGTTCCAAAACGTGTAATACAGAAGCTTTTCTTGTGAAGGAAATTGCTAGTTAAGCTTCAGTGGGTATTGCTTGCTCCAAAAATTGTGAACTAAATTTAGAAGATCTCATCCCATAGTGTGAAAACAAAATTTGTTAATAGTTCAAAAAATATTTTGTAAGTTAACTTTTCATTATTAGAAACCAGTTACTTAAAATGAAAAGTCATATTTGTTTAAAGAAAGTTTAAAGAGAAATGTATGCAGGTACTTATTGAATTCCAATTATGCCATCTTGATTTGATGTGCCTTACATATTCATTGGAAATCCTCATGTTCCACACATTTCATTAATCACAGTCACATTTTAGCCTCTTCTCATTATACTTATCCATATAATAAGACATTTGTGCCCAATAAATATATTTATAAATCTATTTACACATGTATAACAATAGATTTTAGAACATTCAAAATATATACAGAATGAGTTTTCTTTTCTCATCTCTTTGTCTATTTATACAGTTTATAATTCCATTACTGTGCCACAGTTTCAATCCACTGATTATTTAATTTTCAGTTGTACTAATTTACCAGATACAATGCAAGTGTAATCATTAAAACAACAAACTTGGAAAACGTAACTTATTAATATTATAATTATAATCATTAAGAACTCACTTCATGCCAAAAATGATTAAATTGATAACATTATTATTTTGAGACCAAAAAAGATTTTATTTCTTCTAGTAGATTTTGTGTCCCAGAAATAGCATTGTTACTACTGTATTCATATCAATATTACTGTCATTTTTCGTTTTCTGACAAATAAGGAAAGTATTTTATGCATATGATATGATTGTTGTACTTTTTTTTTGTCATTGCCTACTGAAGAGGATTTTGAGCCAACTATTGTTTAATTAAGCTCATTATATTTCTAGAAAGGTATTGATGCTAGATTAACATTAAAAGTATTCCTCTTGTACGACAAGTTTACTTACTTGATACTATGGTATGTAGTACCACTTTCACACAAAATGTTTTTCTAGTACGATTGTCATCATATCAATTCATCACTATATACTGCTTTTCTCAGATTTGGAGTGAAACAGTTTCACAGTGTTATGAAATTTTGAGGCGAGAGTCTGGAAGATGAACTTATGAATGTTTGTGCTTCTTTTTCTCAACATTCTCCAAATATACCTTAATTACTTATTTTCTATAACCATTTGTAATTGAAGGACTAGATCTCGAGCAAGTGCCAGCACAGCTTTTGCATCATGTCGCTCTGCCATCTCTGAAAGGAAACAAAACCGCTATTAAAGTTTTATTTCAAAATTAAACAAAATATGCGAAAAAAACACATTTAAATTATTACCATTAAAGAATTTTATAATATCTGTAAAATCCATACTGTTGTTGAGGATGATATCTCTGTAACACTCAACCAATGCCAAGGCAATAAACAAAACAAAGTGACTTGAAGCAACATGTTTAGCAGCCCATATTGTTTCCCATACACTGAATACATCATCATAAAGTAGTTCTGAAAAAAAGAAAAACAGTATCCAAATCAAATATTTTGTAATTAAATTAGGTCAAAAGAAGTGAAATAACAGTCTATTGAGTTTGTAATAAAAAATTTGAAAATCCTTAGTTTCATAAAATGAGATACATAATTTTCTAGTTCTCCCTTTTCATCGTATAATTTATGTGTATGTTTATAAATATATTAGTTTTGAATACTCTAGTTTTCCCATAAAACGCAAGTTAATTAACACAAAGAAATACAATATATGGATCACCCAAGGGATAAGAATTTCTTCAAAAAACAAACGCCGTTTATATTATCTTTCAAAACACTATAACCAACCACCCGAATTCCATAATTATTTTCGTAAATATAAGACTATTCTCCGAAAAGTAGTCTATGCAGCTAAAGTTATGGAAAACGACAGGCATATACTAAAATCGAACAACCGGATGAAAGCCATGTGGAATATTGTTAACAATTACACGTCAACTTCTGAAAATCGCGAAGAAAATGTTTCTTTACTAAACGATGGCAAGATCGTGTCAAATCCTCAGGACATCGCAAGTTTGTTTAATTCTCACTTCTCAGAAGTTGGTAAAATAACGAACTCAATATATCCAAATCAATGTCCTCCAATTATTACCACCCACATACCCAATTCTATGTTCACTTCCGAAACTAACGCCAGTGAAGTCATGGGAATCATCAGCTCCTTAAAAAACAAATTTTCACGAGGCATAGATGATATACCTGAGTTTATTGTTAAATCTTCGTCCCACGCTATATTAAATCCACTCGTAAATATTTTTAATAGTTCTTTATCGGAAGGGGTGTTTCCCAATATATTTAAGAGAGCTAAAGTGAAACCTTTACACAAGAAAGGAAACAAACTTAATATTGGAAATTACCGACCAATATCTCTACTACCCACTTTCTCAAAAATCCTAGAAAAATTGTTCTATAAGCGTCTTCTAGATTTTTTATCAAAATATAACATTCTCTCTGACGATCAACACGGTTTTAGGAAATCCTTTTCCACTACAAGCGCCATATTTTCCTTCTTAAACGATGTTACCACATCTCTAGACAGTGGAGAAAATCCTCAGGGTGTTTTTCTTGACTTATCCAAAGCATTCGATGTCATCGATCACGGAATTCTCCTTACCAAATTGCATTCTTTAGGCATTCGTGGACTTCCACATCAATGGCTAACTTCTTATTTAAAAGATAGATATCAACAAGTAGAAATATCCTATACTAAAAATAAAATACTTGAGCGTTGTCTTTCAGAAACAAAGCCACTTACTTGCGGAGTACCCCAAGGATCAATTCTCGGCCCTATACTCTTTTTATTGTATGTGAACGACATGTCATCATCCACATCAGATTGCAAAATGGTTCTTTTTGCTGATGACACTAATTTACTATGTAAACACGCCAATGCTCAAAAAGTTTTGTCTAACCTTTCGACTTGGTTCCATGCAAATCGTCTCATTGTAAACACTGACAAAACAGTGTCTATGTCATTTCACAATAGTATCACAAAATCTTTACCCCAGGTTTCTCTTTCTTTAAACGGAACACAATTAAAAACTGTTACAAATACAAAATTCTTAGGTCTCCATATTCAAGACAACCTCAAATGGAATTGTCACATTGACAATCTTAATTCCCAATTAAGCAAATTGTGTTACGCATTCCGAATCTTAGTTAACGCAGTTAGTCCACGTATTTCCCGTTGCGTATATTTTGCAAACGTTTACTCCCATTTACGTTACGGCATTACCTTCTGGGGTAATTCCGGTCAGAGTATTCAAACTTTCAGAATTCAGAAGAGGATAGTTCGGATAATTTGTAAATCTCACCCCCGAAACTCTTGTAAACCTTTATTCAAGGAATTAAATATATTAACACTTCCCTGCATTTATATTTATGAAACAGTCGTGTTTGTTAAGTCCGAATTACTGAAGTGCCACCCTTGCTTTATACGAAACAGTCTCGTTCACGAACACTATACACGCAATAGTAGTAATATTCATCGCCCTAGAGTGTCAACCACTCTTTGCCAAAAGGGACCATACCATTCGGGAATCGTTCTATATAATTCCCTGCCCAAGAATATAAAAGATATTATGAAATTGAATATCTTCAAATCCGCGGTTAAAAACTACCTCCTGCACCAGTGCTTCTACACTGTAAAAGAATTTATTGATTTTAACAAAAGTTAAATTCGTCTTGTGCTTTATCACGCCATTGCTGTAGTACTTTTTAAACAACTTATAACAATTTCAAAAACTATTTTCTTGCATGATTGTGTTGTCTTATGGCTCATATTAATTTAGTTTTATGTGTACTCAACATTGGCACGTTTGTGTACATAAATTCTGTAGCCCCATCCTGGCCCGGGTTTTTCTCCGGTTTTCCTTCGGGTAGAGGCGGATTTATCATACAGGTTCTCTAGGCTTTGTCTAGGGGCGGGTCTATTGTAACAATAAATCGTGAATTTAGTGTTATTTCAATTCTTTTGATTTTTAAGCACTATACTCAGAATAATCTATAGTTCGATAATAACTTACATGTAATTTTTTGCTTAAAATTACAAACATATTGACATTCTATTAGTATTATAACTCGCAGCTAACTTTTTATCTTATCTAGGAACTTTTGCTGAAATTTTTGAATCCGCCTCTGCCTTAGGGCCCTTGATCGGAATTGATGGGATGGTCCCTTGCTTGCTTCCGGAGAGTAAATTAGTTTATTGTCCTCCACGTGGTCATACGCAGTTTGTACTGTTTTTTGACAATAAATAAATTAAATTTATTTATTAATGTATGTATTGCTATCTATGTATGTATATGTATGTATTGTTATCTGTGTATGTATATCTATGTATTGTCATCTATGTATGTATATGTATGTATTGTCATCTGTGTATGTATATGTATGTATTGTCATCTATGCATGTATTGTCATCTATGTATTATTTTTTTGACAGTGGTAAGGTGGAAGAGCAGGCCTGATGGCTTGAGCCTAACCAGGAAATAAAAGTTTATTATTATATGTAGATAAATAAATTAAATCTATCTAAAAGAAAAGGTATCTATTTTGTAAAACAAAGACTTCAAAATAGAATTATTTTGGGGAAAAAGTTGTTGACTTGCTGATTTATTTTCCTTCTTCAAGGAACAATGAGCAATTATTTGAGCGATTCCCGTTTTAGATTAAAATGAAAATCTAACTCATTAGTATTGATCTAAGAATGCTGATCCAACACTTTGTGTTATTTACTTTAATTAACATCAGTTTCCATCAATAAATAACAGAAGTGTTTTAACAGAGGTAGCCTGTGGCAAGATCAACAGGTAAAGGAGTTCAATTGTAATATAAATGGTTTCCTTATTTTCTAATATATACTCATTTCATTACACACACTTCATATTAAGACTAAATGAAACAAATAAACACATTACAACACGAGAGCATAATTTTTTCTTTTGTATTCTAGTATTTAGATGAGTGGACACATCACTTCCATATATACTAATAGGCTGCCATGGTATATTAATGCAATTTGACAATTTTGACATTTTTGTTGGAATTTTAATAATAAGAAACTTGCACACTGATTATTTTTTAAGACTTTTCAATTAAATTCTATTACAACTATTGAAAGCAAATCTCAATACAAAAAAAAAAAGTCAATAAATTCAAGTTTTAACTCTTGTAATGTAATTTGATTATTTAACTTTTGAAATTTAGGTGTAAGTGGCTCTTCAAGATTCAAAAGCATTGCACTGTAATCCTTTAGAATATCTTTTCATTAAAATAGAAAATAAATTTTGGTGTTCCATCCATACAGGCAACTTTAGAAAAGGTTACAATTCATGGTTTAAATTCAAGGAAGCGGAAAAGAAACTATAGTTACTGAAATGATGAAGTTTTTATTTCATTAGAAAAGTTTTGTTATGTAACTGAAATCACTCAACATGAATGTTTGAATTATAATATTAATCATTTAAATATAATCATCTTTTCCATATGCCTTCTCAAAAACTTGAAAATAAATTTCATGAAGGTATGCTTCTAAAATTTGTATCAATGTTTGTATTGCGAGGGTGAGCCAATTTTATCTTCAGTTTTGAGTTTTTCTTTCAAGTTCAGTCTATAATCTTTGAAAATAATATATATTTTTTAATTATTAAGTTCATCTGAGTTAAACCTGGCTGAAATACATTTCATATGTATCTTCCCTTTGTCAATAATAACTTAAAATAGCTGAATTTGATCACCTGTGAATGTTTCAAATTTTCATCATGCAGCACAAGAGCAAAATTCCCAGAAAAATCAATAATAGCTTAACCACATTTCTTTAGTTACACTGTAATATAATTTCTAATAAAAAAAAAAAAACTCAATAAATAGTGGGGGAAGATAATACAAGAAAAAGATATTTTGTACTTAAAATTGCTTCATGTGGAACACTCATAATTTTTTTTATCAAAGTTTCCCATTTGGATAACATAACATTGCAGACAAAAATTATTATAAGATTATAATTTTTCACTTTAAGAGATTGATGTACATTTTTTAGTACATACGTGCTTGGAATAATCTCTAAATTTCAGCAATATTTTGGGGGTTTTCAAATTGAAATATTTGATTTTTCCACCATTATAATGAATTAGAATTGCTTTATCAAGAAAATGCAATAAATTTATGTTAGAGTTTTATCATATGTAATAGAATCTGGGCTAATAAAAATGTGAAAAAAGGAGTCTACTGTAAGATTTTGTTGAGTTTTAAAGTTGTTCATTATGTACATGTTTTCTGTGCCATCTCATACAATACCATTTACCTGCTTGTTGACTTCCTGGTACTTTAGACAAAGAGAGAATGCTAATGTGGGTATGGAGACCAGTGATGTAGTGCTATCTGAGACGAGCTAAACTATGTTGTAAGAACAACATTGCCTTATCAAAAACAGGAAGACAGTACCTTATTCCAGACATCACATTATAGTATTAATAGAACTTAGAGGCAATGATCCAAGACAACGAAGAAGATTCATTCAGATAACTTCTGAGCTAATTATTATACGTATGCTCCAAATCATTTTTGAGAAGGAAGTTCAGCATGACTCACCAAAAGAGTAGAATCCTTTTTAAGAAGAAAAGACCTATGGGGATCAAGACCCTTAAGGTAACCAATTCAGTGTGGAGACTACTGTGGTATATGTAAAAAACAATAGAATCTAAAATGACTCGAAGTCTATGTCATTGATCCTTACAGCCGATTTCCCCTCTGGTCTTAGTTGAAAGAAGCATAATATATCACAAAGACACAAGCAATTCAATATCCCTGTTGGCCAAGTTGGCGCACCAGAAAACCAGGAGGTTTCTATGCACTTTGGCAAAGAACATACTGGTGAGTAGAGAATGTGATCCTCAAAGTTCATTTAGCTCAAAGATTTGGATAAATTTCACATTTGAGAGTGATATCATTGAAGCCCTTGAGAATCAAGTAAAGGAGTCCAAGGTGTGGAAGTGGAGATCAAATCCATCACACACATGCATTAATCTTCTGGAGGAATGAATGTTCCAGCTAGAATGAAGATTCAAAACAATAAAATCCAGATAAGGTTGGTCATTTGCCTATTTGGTAGAAAATGCTTCACGTGCCTCCAGCATCTAGTTCTGTATTGTATTGGAACAAACAAAACTAAAACTATTTGAAATGTAGAGAAGATGGGTACTTCAGCAAAAGTTATGGTTAACTCCATGATGGACCCTTAGGCAATATAGAAAATGATTCAATCTTTGATTTTTGTCTATTATAGGTTCTATAATAGGTTCTAATCTTATACAGGTTGCTATGGTAAAGTCTTAGTTAAGGTTGATAATATTACTATAGAAAATGATTCATCAATGTCTATTCTACTCTGCCTGGGACAAACAGGCATGAACAATGTTTACTTCATATTTCCTGTTACTGAATTGAAAACTTACAATTAAATAAATAAAAATGCTCATACCTCGTTTGAAATCAAGTAAAAACCATCTATAGCAGAAGTAGAAGTGTGTGTAGTCTCCATTTTGATGCATTAGCTCATACATTTCTGCATCCAAGATTTGAATTAAGGACCTGCAAATTAAGGAAAATAAAATATTGACGTACCAAAGAAACTTGAATTCTCAGGAAATTCAACTTTATTGCTAGATTTTATAGGATGATCTGATGATGAAAGAAAAAGTATGCTAGTGAAGGTGAATAATATAAGAATATTGTGGTTTATCAATAAAACAAAAACAAGTTTTGGGAACCCAACCCCTAGAACTATTTTTTATCTTCTCCTTCATTATATATCAAAGGGTATAAAGAAAGCAAATCATATTGGTCTTGGAACAAAAATAAAATAATGTTTGTATAACTGTTTTCTTCTTCTTTTAGCTATTCCATATCAATAATTACAAAAAGTAACTGAATATCTTAAGAAATTAAATTTGTATTGACATTGAGTTATCAATTTTCTGTTGTCACTCAGATTATGAGAATACTCAAATGATATCAAGCCTTAGAATATCTATAAACCTGCTAAAATTCTCTTTCTGATTAATGGAAGTGGAAAGATCATTCCAAGATTGAAGTAGTTGTGCCAAGCTTTGGTGTAATGAGGGTTTTCACACAAAATTCTGGTTCCCTAATTCATAGTTATTACAGCAAGACCAAAAATTTTGGGAGTATCAGATTTTTTCCATTCACGATATTCCACAAAAGAAATATCATGTCAGTAGTAAATTATTTGATAATGCATATGTTTAAGTTTCTAGATTTTTTTACTGAAAATATGATTCAATATCTTCATTAGGAAATTGGTTCTGTAGAATAAACCTTGCAGAAACTTCCACAACAGACTCCACTTTGTCAATAGGTTGAGGCACAAAAGGGCGGCATGTAGAGAAGCTGTACAAAAGATAAGGTAGTACCAAGTTCTAGTATAAACTAATCGGCGATTCTATACACATAAAATTCTTAGATAATAGAATTTAGAATAAATCCCAGGGTTCTGGTAGATGCTTGTTCATGCAGAGTTCATGTGAATTATGTGCTATTCATACTGAAAATATTCATGCAAAAGTACATCTCTTTTGGTGGAAACTGACATGTGTTTGCACTTGGCAACATGTAATGGCAATTCAATTTGAAATTAATGGCAAACATTCAATTTGAAATTTTAAGAATGTATGTGTATATACATATATCAGTTGTTAAATTATCAAAATATAAATTTTATTCACTATTCACATTCTCCTAGAAAATAGTTTAATTATCAAATTACTTAATTGTTTTCTAGATATTTATTGGCATTTTTATGTTATATGTGATGGAACAATGATTCTTATTGAACAGAATGCTTTTCCTTGAATAATTTGACAAAAGATAGAAAACGTACACCCTCAGAATGCATGTGTATTCCACTTGGAACTTGCGATATGCATTATCCACCCGAAGAGACATAATGCGAGTAGGGTTTCGATCTTCCCAAACAAATGAGTCTTTATTCAATTATAAAATTGTGAAGTATTTTGTAGTGCACATTAACCCACTGCACTTTCATGTATAAGTAGGTTGTGTTTTTTTTTTTTTTTTTTTTGTGGGGCTTACGGCTCATCAACATTGAGGTCATTAGAGCCCTAAAAACTTGTACAGGTAGGGAAAATGCAGGTAGGGAAAACTTGTACAGGTAGAGTCTACACGACTCTCCCCGCGTATGGGACTCGCCGAACAACTCAACCATACCAACTAAAAACCCTCCTGAATTACAACTCAAAACTTAAATATCAACATATCTCAAAACATCTCAACATAAAAAAAAATAAAAAGAAAGAGGAAGAAAGATGAAAATGAAAGATACCCTAACGTCGGGATCGAAAAGAAGGAAGGTTAGGAAAGAGAAAGGAAGAAACCTAGCACAAGTAAGTGGAAGTAATGCCAGACTCAGCTCGGGGCCTCATGTTTGCCAAACATGTACTTACTAGATGTAAGTCCCCTGGAGGGATGTGTAAGTGGAGAGGGAATCACACATAATTTCTGTGAAGTCCAAAATTTTTAGGTATGAAATCAGAAAGTGGTTTGCTTCCATGTACAGAGAAGAAAAATAAACAGAATTTTGAGATATCGCTTAAGCTTTAGAGAACGGGTTATCATAACATAGTTGCAAAAATTAAAAAGTAGTTTTTGTTGATTTTCATGAAAAAAGTCATGATATTTTGTAAAAATCTTGTGTACTATATAGTGTTTGATTATTTTTTAATAAAAATTGTCCATCATCATCTTCCTTTCCCTCTTCCAGCATCAGGTCGGGTTGGGACATTTATGGTACTTCTCCACTTTCACGTCTTTCCACCATTCTTCTTCTACAACTATATTTTTCCAGTCCAGATTCCTCCTTCTTATGCTGGTTTTGATTGAGTCTGATCACCCTGCTCTGGGCCTTCCTCTTGTCCTCTTACCTTCAAGCTTAGCCTCCATCATTTGCTTTAGTATTCTTTCATTATCCATTCTCTTAACATGTCCAAACCATTTTAACCTACCCTTCTCAATTTTGTCATTCAACTTTTCTACCCCAATTTCCTTTCTAACATCTTCATTTCTCACTCTGTCTCTTCTCGTTTTCCCTACCATACTTCTTAGGGACTTCATTTTGCTAGCTTGAATTTTACTCTCCTCTCTTCCTGTCATTGTCGATGTCTCCAATGCATATGTCAATATGGGTGTATAGTATGTATTGTACAGCACTTCCTTACATTTCATTGGTATCCCTGCATTTATATTTATGAAACGGTCGTATTTGTTAAGACCAAATTACTGAAGCACCACCCTTGCTTTATACGAAACAGTCTCATTCACGAACACAATACTCGCAATAGTAGTAATATTCATCGCCCTAGAGTGTCAACCACTCTTTGCCAAAAAGGACCTTATCATTCGGGAATCGTTCTATATAATTCCCTGCCCAAGAATATAAAAGATATTATGAAATTGAAT